>JAXQJV010000126.1:0-32066 GCA_037042255.1 Penicillium sp. PG106-07D | reverse complement strand
GCATGAATGGTCCGGAGACATGGCCGCGGCGGAGGGTGAGGTCGGGGTGGTTGAATAGGGGCTCGCGTCCCGGTCGAAAATGTTGGTTGCGGTGCATGAATGTCGCCGTGGTGATAGATGTGTAGGAGGAGTAGGGGAGTGGGTGGGTAGGTGGGTGAGTGGGTAAGGGGCTGTGTTCGTGGCAGGTCTTGAAGATATCGAAGGCTGGACTTGGGCCAGAGCCAAGCTTTGTGTTTGTTTCCACTGTGGACGTCATGCCATGCACGAACTTTGCATTGAGTGGAGACTGGAGTCCCGAGTATGACTCTGTGGCCAACTCGATAAACGGGTCAAGCACCAGTAGAGTCAACCTTTAGCAAAAACGTCCTAGATTAATTTCAGTCAGACCTAGGGAATCTCACTTAATGTTAATCGCTCGAAATGATAATTACCACGACGATTTTACTTTAGCACATCGGAATCCGGAGCCTTTTCAGCAGCTAGCAAAGTCAGTCGGTCTGATCTATCCGCCAAAGATTCAATGTTAGGAGCTTCCAGAGGTTCAATGGACTTCCCAAATCATGGACGTCTATAATGCCACCAAGATCGAAGCTCAGTTATGTTTACTTCAATTAAGCCCTTCATTAGGATTAGGGACATCCATGCTCTGAGGCCAGGGCGGCGAGAGGTTTCATGAGGAACTTATACGAAGATGATGGTAGGTGTCCCTTGCGGTTGGACAAATTCTCAGCCCTGTCTATTAGGTCATTTATTGAGAAGCGCCTCGAAATCATTGAAGATAGCAAGATGGTTGGATATAATCCATTCATGCATGTGAATTCAAAATTCGCAATCAGGTTCAGACCTAGTACCTAACCTAGGCCGCAGTGAGAGAGGGCATCAACCACCTGAAGCACCCGTAAACTTAGGTCGCAGTCCAGGTAGGTATTCCAATCCATAGAAGCTAAAACGCGCGGGCAGGTTCAATAGGTATATATCACAATCCTCAAACGAGTCTTGCGTAGTAGGGCAGCGGGTACAGATTCAGCTAGGTTTTCAATGCAGGAATTGACAAAGAATATGTTCAAATCACGAAGTGGAGCTCAGATGTGGTTGATACTCGTATGCAATTCCAGGAGTCGATGGTGGCCAGGACTTTTGGAGTGGGCCGAATTCACGATCTCAAGGGTGAGGATGAAAATTTGGCAACGATACCTCAGTGGAAGTGGATGAATTCCGAGCCGCTCCGTTGTGAGGCACAAGCTACCTATGGATCCACCGGGCTTTTCAATGTACATGTTATTACCATGATGGAGGTGATGGAGGTAGCCTCAGTGAAGAGAATAGGGGCAATTTCGACAGAATGTCAATGGTATAGATCTGTGACCATTCCACCAACCAAGATAGCCTGCTTGACTTCTACAAAATCTACCGCAAGTCACTCCAAGCAAAGAATCTAGTTCTTGGAGGTATTCTCTCTTGACTGCGAGATTACCATCTGATTGACGCTCGGCTATACTATAGATTACTGCCCGGTTGATCGCAGGGTACCAAGATACGATCAAAGCCAAGCTCCAGGTAACCATGACGACCAAGGGCAATGTCGATCATGAACGAGGCGTGACAACAGCGAAACTGGAGGCGTTCATCGCGACGTGTGAGAACCAATGGCGATCCTGATTGCGATGTTTCACTCGAGAAGACTGAAGAAGTAAAAGCTCCAAACTTTTGCAAAGCCCCCCAAGCCACCCCCAAAAAGGACTAAAAGTCCCCACGTCACCACCAGGCGAATCGAATGCGGAAGTTGAGCTCTGCAAGTCCCACCGTTAGTCTTCTTTAGTCTTCATGAGACTCCACTAATTCCCACAATCATCCACCTCCCCGCATAAAGGCAGCGCCTCTCATTGATTCATCGATCGATTGACTTGGTTGCGATGATGCAATCGGGTCTGCACTCTGCCTATCTTCGCGGATCCTCCGTTGCAGCCAACGACGTCACGCAGTGTAAAGAAGCTTCCGGGCTTCCATCCCATCCATCTTTTCCCTTCGCTTCCCCCTTTAAGTTGATCTCCTCGTGCTATCAGCTATTATTCTTCCTCGTCCTCGCGAGGAATGTCGATCGGGTTTTGCGCATTTATTCGCAGCTCCTCATCATGGCCACTACGCAGCAAATGCCCGCGGGACCCCGGTCCCGGCTAGCCGACGATGGTAAGCTCCAGTTACTCCTTACGGATCGTCATACGAAATCCACCCCCCTCGGTGCACTGATCGCTGAACTTTTGATGTGTCCCTGAAACAGCCGCGACAGCTGCACTGTATGCGACGCAGCCCCGACGCAAGGCGTCGGTTCGTGATACCCCCGCATCTGATTCGCAACAATTCAGTAGGTGATTCCCTGTGGTCCCACGCGATCATAGAGTGTGACAAGACGCCGCATCTCCATACTTACGATGCTCGTCACAATAGAAACACCGGCAACACGCGCCACGACCGACCTCAGCCATGCCTCCGCCGCCTCCGCCCTGGCGCACGCAAATCAGAAACCGATCGAAATATGGCGCCCGGGTCGACTGACGGACGCGGAAAAGGCCGCCTACCACGTGAAGGATTTCTCCCCTCCCGAGATCCCTCTACCAAGTACTGGATACAGCGCAGAGGGCTTGGGAGCTGCGATCCTTGCGGTACGGGAGCAGAGAGGCTCAGTAAGCCAGTCATCAAAGCAACCGACCAATCCTCAGTATGAGACATCTGCCCGATCCAGCCATATCCAGGATAAGGCGCGCCGTGCAGCGACCGGTGCATTTGCAGCTCGACAAAGGGCCGACTCTGCGCCCAGTGAACCGGTCATCGCACACGACTCCTCATGGGCGCTCTCTGCTGCAGAACTCTCGCACCGTGCTCAGGTAGAAAATGAAGGTCCCCTTGACCATTTGGACAGCGCGATGGAAGCAAGCAGAATTACTCATGCCGCTCAAGCTAATGCTCGTCTCTACACCTCGTCCCCGCCCGTTGACAGTGAAACTCGAGAGCGAAACCGCAGGAACTCCCTCCACGCTGCGGCTCTCGTAATGGCGAGAGATATGTATGCAATCACGGGCCCTACGGGTGAAGCCAACAAAATGGACCCGGCAATTACTGCAGCTCAAAAGGGTCAAAGTCAACTACAAAAACGGAAGACGGTCAACGGAGCGACCGGGACGGCAGGTCAACAAGCCTTGACTCTGCAAGAGGAGGCCCAAAGACGGGCCGCAGAGAAGCTGGCACGTATGCGCGATGAGCACGCCGAGATGCAGCAGTATTACGGTACTGCTCCGCAGCCTCAACGGTCCCTTCTGAGCGCTCGACGGAAGAGAACCTCTAGCGATGCGGACTCCACTCAAGTGGATGCGGAGCAGTCGAGGCAGATTCGCAATCAGATGTTCAGCCTACGAAACAAATTGAATAAGGTAGATGAACAGCGACAAAAGGATCGTGATATGCTGATGGAAGCCGCCCGCCGCAATGTCGACGCCAAAATCCACGACATGGAAATGCAAGTATACGCCGACACTGGCCGAGCACCGCCTTCTATCCAAAAACAATGGGATGAGGCAGCCCGAGAGCGGGTTCGTCAAGAAGCCGAGGCCGCGGAAGCAAAGAGCGTCACTTCAGAGAGGGAACGGGTCAACATTGGTGCATCGCGATACATGAATATGGCCGACGTTGAAGCAGTTGCACGTTCTCGTGTGCAACCAGCCTTGGACGATATTACGGATCAGACCGAGCGTCGGAGAGCTGAAGAGCTAGAGGCGCGCCTTGACGCCGAGGAGCGACAAAGACAAGCTGCGATCGAGAGAGAGCGCGAAGCAAGTTTGAATCGAGCCGAGAAGCTAGCCGAGAAGCGAGACAGTGGTGAGTCTTAATTATGCATTTTTTGTGTTGATTCAGAGCTAATCGAAGATCCGGCAGCAGAGAAGCGCGGGAGCAAGGGACTGAAGCTCTTTATGTGGAAGCGGAAGAGCAAGCAGCAAGATGAGAAAGCGGATGCCAAAGAAGAGGCAGCTGGAGAGTCGGCTCTTGAACAGCCTGCTACCGTAGCCCCTGTAGTCCAGGGAGCCGAAACGGACCAGGTTCCTGCTGCTGCTGCCCCAGATGTTCATCAGCCCGCTGCCGCTGCCCCAGAGGTTCATCAGCCTGCTGCTGCTGCCGATGCTCCAGAGGTCCATCAGCCTGCTGCCGCTGCCCCAGAACCAATAGCCGACGATAAAGCCAAGAAGGAAGTGGTATCTGCACCGGGAGAGGCTGTTCAACAGGACAGTCGTACCGTAGAGACAGCTGGCACGACAAGTGTCATGGCCGCTGCTCCTATCTCGCCCCCCATCAATCTCACATATGAGCCTGTCCAGGATGATGAGAATTCCAGAATTCTGAGATCTCAGAACGGACCACGGGATGCTGCTGCAACCGGCGGATTGTCCGCGATGCAAAACATTCAGCCCATCACTAGTCCACGCGCCGACTCGAAGCTCAAAACCTGGTTCCGCGATAGACTTATCCGCCGCACAAGTGAACCCCAGCCCCTCTACCCCCACCAGCCCGGTCCAGGATACAATACTGACAGTGAGACTGCGTTCACCGGGGGAGCGGCTCTCACTGGGCGAGCCGAGCCACGCGGGGCAGCACTAAGCTCGCACCCTGTTAATACCGAAGACTTTGAGTCTGAGCACGGGGAGAACGGGGGAGCCGGCAAATCTTCCACCGAGGATGCTGTCGATAACCAGGCTGGGCAGAATGGCGATTCCCATGGGATGGGGAAGAGACGGCGACTTCGCAGAAGTTTCCTGAAGACTGTTTCCCGAAATTCCCAAGATCTTAAGACCAACGGCGCTGATCACAAGCCTAAAAGCTCCGAAGCCGTCCCCAGTACCGAGTTGCAGGGATTGCATAACAGCGCTGCTGAACAGGGATTGCCCGCACCGCCTGTTCTTGGTGACACTCGTCGGGAGTCGAGATTCTCAGAGGATCTGTGATGATAATAATAATTGTGTGAATTTCCTTTCCTTTACTTGATGACTTTGATGTTCTACTTGTCGATCCTTTTGATGATATGGGCTGGTTGTGATCGTGGCGCTCTGGGATCGGATTATTACCCAGTGTTTCTCAGGTGGCGTTTTCTGCTCAGTACATACTCGAACCTCATGATTTTGTGATGTTATTCTACTATGTTTGCATAATAATTTGACATGTTTCTAAGATCTGAAGGCAATGCAATTCGTCACAATTGTCCGTGAGGGTCATGCCGCTGGGGCTCAGTCGCCTGCACAGTGCCGGTATACCGGCTGTCTTTCCGTCTCGAGCATGCCATGCTAGTAGCTACTGCACTCTAGTACTTCAGTCGAAGTATATCCTTTTATCCGAGCAAGACCCCGTCGGCACGACGATTGCAACCCAGACCCCGCTAAGGACCCCCCTGTCGGCCTGTCCCCTGCAGCGAAATTGCACCCCCGCAATCTCCAGGAGAATTGCCCAAAGCGCAACAATCCCTGCGAAAACATCCACCAATCCCAATGCTCAACCGGTATATTACTATCGCGAGCACCGAGGTAGACAAAATGGATTTATACCGATGAGATGCAGCTAGCACCGAGAAAGTCATCATCAAGCAAGCAATGCTTGTGCAGCGCTCGTGAAAACGAAAAAAAATGCGATTTCTCGCATTTCTCCCTCTGCTTCTTGGAGCGCTGTCGAGCCTGGTCTTTGCAACGGACAATGGCAAGACTACCGATGTGACATGGGACAAGTATAGTCTCTCCGTGAAGGGCGAGAGACTATTTGTCTTTTCTGGAGAATTCCACTATATGCGTCTTCCAGTCCCAGAGCTCTGGCTCGATGTGTTCCAGAAGCTGCGCGCAAATGGCTTCAACGCTGTTTCTAGTGAGTATACTTAATATCATCAATTGCCGCCCCCCGAAGCTAAATCCACCACCAACTTACCAGTCTACTTCTTCTGGAGCTTTCACTCCGCCTCCGAAGATACATTCGACTTTGAAAACGGCGCCCACGACGTCCAACGCGTCTTCGACTACGCCAAACAAGCCGGCCTGTACGTGATTGCCCGCGCAGGTCCGTACGTCAACGCCGAGACATCAGCAGGCGGTTTCGCGCTCTGGGCCGCGAACGGCCAAATGGGCAGCGAGCGCACCAGCGCCTCATCCTACTACGACCGCTGGCTCCCCTGGATCCTCAAGATCGGCAAGATCATCGCAGACAATCAGATCACCCACGGCGGGCCCGTCATCCTGAACCAGCACGAGAACGAGCTGCAGGAAACCTCGCACGTGGCAACCAACACGCTCGTGCAGTACATGGAGCAAATCGCGGCAGCCTTTGACCAGGCTGGTGTCGTTGTGCCGAGCACCCATAATGAAAAGGGCATGCGCTCACAGAGCTGGTCGACCGATTACGAGGATGTCGGCGGTGCAGTGAACGTCTACGGCCTGGACTCCTACCCTGGTGGATTGTCGTGTACGAACCCGGACTCGGGATTCAACCTGGTGCGCACTTATTACCAGTGGTTCCAGAACTATTCGTACACGCAGCCCGAGTTCCTGCCCGAGTTTGAGGGCGGTTGGTTCCAGCCGTGGGGTGGGTATTTCTACGATGTCTGCGCTGCGGAGCATTCGCCTGAGTTTGCCGATGTCTATTACAAGAATAATATCGGGTCGAGGATCACGCTGCAGAGTCTGTATATGGTCTTTGGTGGGACTAATTGGGGACATAGCGCGGCGCCGGTCGTTTATACTTCGTACGATTATGCGGCGCCGCTGCGGGAGACGAGAGAGATTCAGAATAAGCTGAAGCAGACCAAGTTGATTGGTTTGTTTACGAGAGTTTCGTCGGGTCTTTTGCAGACTGTCATGGAGGGCAACGGGACGGGGTATACAAGTGATCCTAGTATTTATACCTGGGCCTTGCGCAATCCGGAGACTCAGGCGGGATTTTATGTGCTTGCGCACAGTACTAGTTCGTCTCGTGCGGTGACGACTTTCTCCTTGAATGTGAACACTACTGCTGGTATGTTGACCCACCTTGATAGATCCCCGTCTGGATGACTTGACTAACCAACTTGCCTTTACTCGGCTTTAGGTGCTCTGACCATCCCTGACATTGAACTTGACGGTCGCCAGAGTAAGATCATCGTCACAGACTACGAAGTCGGCAAAGCCTCGAGCCTGCTCTATTCCTCCGCCGAAGTTCTGACCTACGCCACGCTCGACGTTGATGTGATCGTGTTCTACCTGAACATCGGCCAACAGGGCGTCTTTGCCTTTAAGAATGCCCCGTCAAAGTTGACGTTCAAGACATACGGCAACTCGAACCTGACGTCGACCGCGTCGAGCAATGGCACGGAGTACTCTTATAACCAGGGACAGGGCGCGACCGTTGTCAAGTTCTCCAACGGCGTTCTGCTTTACCTGTTGGACAAAGAGACGGCGTGGAACTTCTTTGCCGTGCCCACGACCTCCAACCCGCGTGTCTCTCCTAGCGAGCAGATTCTTGCTCTGGGACCGTACTTGGTTCGCCAGGCGAGTGTCGATCATGATACCGTGAGCTTGATTGGTGATAATGCGAACACCACCTCACTTGAGTAATTTGATACCCAGATAAAGTGCCATGCGAGGGAAAACACTGGCTGACTTTTTTCCCCCACAGAGTGTACACCGGCAATTCCAAGGTCACCAAGATCAGATGGAATGGCAAGACGATTGCTACCAAGAAAACCGCCTACGGCAGTCTCATCGGCTCAGCCCCAGGCGCAGAAGACTCCAAGATCTCCCTTCCATCTCTCACTTCCTGGAAGTCTCAGGACACGCTTCCCGAGATCAAGCAAGACTACGACGACTCGCGCTGGACGGTCTGCAACAAGACCACGTCTGTCAACTCCGTTGTACCGCTGTCCCTGCCCGTCTTGTACTCGGGCGACTACGGCTACCACGCTGGCACCAAGGTCTACCGCGGCCGCTTCGACGGACGCAATGCCACCGGCGCCAACGTGACCGTGCAAAACGGCGTCGCCGCTGGCTGGGCCGCCTGGCTCAACGGTGCCTACGTTGGCGGTGCTCTGGGCAGTCCGAGCCTGGCGTCCACATCCGCCGAGCTCATCTTCAACAGCTCTTCCCTTCGTGACACCGACAACGTCCTCACCGTGGTGATGGACTACACCGGCCACGACGAGGACAACGTCAAGCCAGCCGGCACCCAGAACCCGCGCGGCATCCTCGGCGCCACGCTGCTCGGCGGAGGCAACTTCACCTCCTGGCGCATCCAAGGCAATGCCGGCGGCGAAGCAAACATCGACCCGGTCCGCGGCCCCATGAACGAGGGCGGTCTCTACGGCGAGCGACTCGGCTGGCATCTACCAGGGTACACCGCGCCGAAGAGCGCGAGCACCTCTTCCCCTCTGGAGGGTGTCTCCAACGCCGCAGGCCGGTTCTACACAACAACCTTTAAGCTCAATCTGGATAAGGATCTGGACGTGCCGATCGGCTTGCAGGTGGGGGCGGCGGCTGGTACTCGGGCGGTGGTGCAGGTTTTTATGAACGGGTACCAGTTTGGTCATTACTTGCCGCATATCGGACCGCAGACGCTGTTCCCGTTCCCGCCGGGGATCATCAATAATCGGGGGGAGAATACGCTGGCGATTAGCATGTGGGCGTTGACGGACGAGGGGGCGGCGTTGGATCAGGTGGAGCTGGTCAAGTACGGGGCGTACCGGACGGGATTCGATTTCAACCAGGATTGGGCGTACCTGCAGCCGCGGTGGAAGAATAATCGTGGGTCGTATGTTTGATGTGCATGTTGGGTAGGAGCCTAGGGCTTAGGGCTGGCAGTGGAACGGCGGTGGAAGAGAAGACTGTATGCATGTAGGTAGTTTGGAGTGGGGACGACGCACTGCACTGTATAATGTATATACGGTGAGCAGTCTGGCCTCGGATACTCCAGAGTCTAGTTGCAACTTGCAACGACCCCAATGACCACAACACAATCCTTTTGAATTCCTGATCTCTCCCGATTGGCAACAAGTAAGTAGTGGAGCCCGGGGAAGTCCAGAATTCAGGGCCGAGAACACTAACAGTGCACACTGCCACAGTCACCTCAATCTGTTAGTGCCGTTCCTAGTTTTTGGTCTAGAGTTTCCTAGTTTCCCAGTTTTTAGCTCGACCTTGTGCCTACTTTTCTAGTTTTCTGCCCAACGTCCACCGCTACTTGTATGTAATCTTGTACCCTGACGCACACGAACTACCCTCACGAATTGCTACCCCCATACTTGACTGATCTTTATTAGTTCTTAACCTCTTGCTGCCACCGTGGGACATTTGCCCACCTGCATCTCCACCCGATGGGTCCTCTGGTCCTTGAGAGTTCATCCACCATTGGTGCCTCCATCGTTGCTACCTACGACCTACGGCCCTACTGGCCTACTGCTATCATTTACCTTCTTTATCCACTTTTTTATCCACTGTGTCACCAATTTAACGAGCTCCGCCTCCACTTAACTATTCCGCGGCTGTGATTACTTTGACGGGTACCGACTTTGTAGCCTTTTTCGCTTTGACCGTTGCTTTGCTTTGCTTTTGCTTTTTACATCGTCCAACACACTCGATTGTCAACGTCAACAGAGACGTGAATGGCAACAGCTCCACCTTCTACCACCGCAATCGCAATCTCTATGCTCTCGCTCGTCCTCTATCTTTAGTCCCTAGCTCTGTTCCGCCTGCCAGCCATGCCTCGCCAATCCAGTATCGATCTAGACTCGCCCGATCGGCCCTTTGATAATATCATCAACTTCCGCGATGTTGGTCGTACGATCAATCATTTCTGCGGCGCTGAGTGCGTGTCTCTATTCTTGAAACTGGCTCTAGATTTGTTGAGGCCGCAGTTATGCTAACTGAGACAGTAGAATTATGAAAGAGGGCATTCTCTATCGCAGTGCGAGGGTAATAAATGCCCCTCCCTGGTACCAGCTTCGACAAAGCTCCCCCCATCGAGCGCGCTAAGCTGCAAACATCTTCAAAGAAGAGAAATACATGCTGACACGCCGTAACCAGCCCGACGATGCCTCCGAGCGTGACAAGCGGCGTCTAGCCGAGGAACTGCACATCGCGACGGTAATCGACCTACGATCACAGTACGTGGATATTCCCTATTGTGTCTGTTCAAGATACGACAAGCAACAATGAGAGAATCACGACCTGGAACTGATATTTCCCATAGAACAGAACACCAAATGGCAACTCGCAAACGACGCGCCGAGATCGCCAGCGCAGGCTCACCCCCCGACGAGATCGACTTGACCACTGCTCCTGTGCCTGCCGACCCGGACGAGCACATCTGCAAGATCCCCGACTCCAAGTGCCTGTTCATCAGCCTAACAGGTAAGGCTTTTGAGCGGGCGCTACTCAGTAAACTCGATTGGTTTAGTTATCTGTAAGTCGCAGAACCCGGACCCTTGCATACAACGCTGCAATACTGTACTCGACTGTACTGCTTGCTGCACACATCCCCTTCCATTGGTCCCACTCAATGGCAACACCCACCATCCTCATCCCACTACTATGCCCTACCAATTGCCGATTCCCGCCCACTTTCCCAATCCCCTCTACTAACGTGAATACCCTTCTAGCCGCGTCATCACCCTCGCCCTGACAGGCTACCGCGCCGACGCAATCCGCATAATCGGCGAAACAGTCATGCAACCCCGCGGCCTCACCGGCATCGCCCAAGACACCCTCGAAACTTCCATCCCCGAGTTCCGCTCCATCTTCACCACCCTCGCCACCGCATCCTCCTACCCAATCCTCATCCACTGCACCCAGGGAAAAGACCGCACGGGCATCATCATCCTGCTCGCCCTGCTGCTGGCGGGTGTCCGCATGGACGCCATCGCGGACGACTACGCCCGGTCGGAACTCGAGCTTGTGCCGGAGTTTGAGGAGCGTATGCGGGAGATTAGTGTCCTGGGACTGGGGGAGGAGTATACGCGGTGTCCGCCGGATTATGTGGTTGATATGATTGGGTTTTTGGAGAGGAGGTATGGCGGGGTTAGGGGGTATTTGGGGAGGATTGGGGTTGATGCGGAGATGCAGGAGGTTATACGACAGAAACTTTTGGTTCAGGGTTGATTTTTTTTTTTTGCTCAGTTTCGTCTTTATAATTTTTATACTATGTTTTCTGGGGTGGGGATTTATGTTGGGTGTTTTCTTTGCTGGGGTTGGTTCCATCGGCTTGTTTTCTGATTGCTCTTGTCTTATGAGCACATCTGGGCATCCATCTCTGCTTTGGACGTTTTGGGCATCTACGGGACTGGATTGTTTTGCAGGTTTCTTTTCCTTTTTCTTTTTCCTGGCTCTGGTCAGCTGGGATTTGTCGTTGACTGCTTGATAGTCTTTGTGGGTGAATCGTTGCGTTCATCATCGGCATGGCGTGGGCTGCTCTTTTGTATATGATATCACACACGTGGATACGATCATGATCATGATGGCAACCACGGGACACAGACCCGTGGTTGTGGACGACACAGCTATGGATAGAGCAATGAATATCATTCAGGCATTCCTAGGCAATAGTTGATTAGTTTGTACCTCCGGTGAAAGAACATTGGAAGCGAGTCCGTAATATATCTCAAGGACAGACGTGTGGCGCTTACTACACCTCCCTTTGGTTGAAGAAGATGAGTTTTGCTACGCATACGGGCCCTGTACGCTTCGGGCACCTTCGCGGGGTATCTCTTGCAAAAATCTATACTCTTCGTGTGACATTCCACTTGAAATGCCTCGATATGAGTTCGAGTATGACGATTAGGATTGGGAGTTATCGGACGGGCCGATTGTTCGGGATTCTAGGTTCTCAAGATCGCTTTTATCAGACATTCCAGAGAATAGATCCGGCGTTGCTGATTTCAAAGAGCTGGAAATCTTCAAAAGGGAAGATTCAAGTGATCAAGGGGATTACTAAAATGGACATCCACCCCCACCTTCTGCATATTTTGACCCTCCTCTTGCCAAGGAATGCCTAAAGATACCTTCAATGCATGAATTTTAGGAAATCAGACATCAGAATAGAACTAATCGATAATATAAGATAGTAAACCTGATTCCTAACGGCCCAAGTCGCCCTTCACCGCGATTACTCGTCTACTTATTTAATGTTGTCTATATCATTTAAGGATATATAGCCTTGACACTTAAAGAAGAATACTAAACTATTAGAACTAAAGTAGTAGACTTTTCGAAAGAGTATTCGAAAGAGTATTCGAAAGAGTATTCGAAAGAGTATTCGAAAGAGTATTCGAAAGAGTATTCGAAAGAGTAGTAGGAAGAGGATACTAGGGGGTTTCAGGCAGAAGGAAGGGGTGCTAACTTGGTAATTCCCTTGATCAAATGGCCTCTCGAGAAGCCTCGCTACATATCTTTCACTTGTTCTCTATCAACGGGGGAAGGCCTTCCCTCTAAAAGATCTATCAAGATGATTGGCTTCAGGAAAATTGGGAGGAAAGTGACATGGAAGCAGATAGGGCTTATGATATTTGTGACATGAATAATAGGCTCTAGCGCGTGGAATTGACCACTTGCATGGCGTCTTGAGTCTTCGCTCAAGCGAGAAATTGAACAACCGATCCCATTTTTCGGACCCCAACATATCATGTTATCCCTGCTAACGCGGTATAGAGCAAGGACCAATAATATACATGCATATGTACGAAGTCAAATAATCCCCGCATCGAGCACATGATTAAAGTGTATAGACAAAACGTATCAATCTGGGAATCCATCAACGTGGCAGCATCATCGTGTCGTGACGTGGCATGATAATGCAACACAGCAACCAACAAAGGGAAAAAAAAAACCAAAAAACTCCACCAAATGAACACCGTCCTTCTGTACTTATATATCATTATAATCTCTGTTGTACATCCCGCACCTTCGCGTATCCTTTTATCAAACGCGCTGACCGCGGTAATAGTTCGGCCCCGTCGAGTCCGTCGTCAACGGCTCCTCCAGCGACGCATGCGGTGGCAACTCCCCACTCCCATGTGGGGTGGTCATCATACTAGCATGCTTCTCGCCCTGGGGCACGTGTCTGCGCGTACGAACAGCCGGCAACAGATCTACCACGAACGAGAGAACGTACCCCGTGAACACAAAGGCAATGATCCACTCCAGGATAGCTCCGACGTTCTTCTTCGACTTGTCGTGGCTCTTTGTGCAGATACCGAAGCCGATGGCGAGGCCGATCTCGACGATGATGAAGGCGAGTTTGATGAGGAAGCTTGCGAGCAGGATGCGGTGCTGGGAGCGGTAGAAGAGGCCCAGGCGGAGGTACTCGGCGCAGATGAGGATGGCGCTGACGATGTAGCCGACGCTGTGGGTGGTGAGGGTTGATTAGCGGTCAGGGTCCAGTCTCGCTAGAAGACTTGGGGGGATGTGTATGGGGAGGGCTACTGCTCGTCACACTTACATGAACATCACCAGGAACCCGTCGTGCATGTGTGGGTGGTGGTACGTATCAAAGATAGACAATAGGATCAGGCCCGCTGCGCCAGCAATTCCGAAAAAGATCGAGCCAATGGCACACAGTTTATCCCACAGGCCCTTGTTCGGGACTAATTTACCTGCATGGCGCAGCCAGCGCTCTGACAAGAATGCCAGATCCAGAAACACAACGGTAATCACGCTGCCCGTGATGAAAAGCGGCTTCAGGCCGTACGCGCCGACGTCGGAGATGTACCTATTCGAGGCGGAAGTCAGCGGACGTAGCGAAACGCGCGGGAGAGAACCGTAAATCACTTACGCGATGGTTTGACCCGTTTCCATGCTGGGGTAGACTGGTTTTCCGTCTCTGGCCCAGACGCAAAGCATGGCGATGAGCATGGCTGATCCATCTGATTAGATTTGATTGTCGAGGCAAAGTGGTTGGCAAAGGAAATGGTAAACGGTTACTTACCAACCCACATGCAGGCCGATATGAGGGGGATGACCCAGAAGGAGATAATCCACATATTGGCGAGTTTATCTTCCGACTGAAATTAATTGGTGATGGTGTTCTGATGCAGCGATTGGAACACCCGATAGTATCGAGAAATCGGCAATTCTCGAATGGCAGTTGCAACGCTCTCGCCTCTACAAGAGCAAACAAAGTATTATCTGCATAGAGCAAAAACCTCGTTAGTCACAGCGCATTTTTTATAGCTCGTTAACCTTTTAGGGAACCGGTTCATGTAACGCGCACTGTTGCACATGCAGATTGCTTCGAACAAACAATGACACCAAACACTACACAGTGACTCGACTCACCAACCAGATCAATAGGTACGATCACCTGCAATTCAAAAAGATTTCCCCCTCAGCACATTCCACACTAAACCGATCGACAGGCGGCCTCGCAAAGACTAAAATTCAGGCACCGCGCAGATTATGTTGTTGTGGCGCTCGGATAACCAGGGGAAAATGTACAAATCCCAATAGAATTCGGCGGAGCGGGAAGCCGACCGGGCAAGTATATCGGCGCAAGGTGTGGACGTGAGTGCAAAGACGAGAGGAGAGAAGCAGAAGAAAAGAAAAGGTTGGTCTTTTTTCAAGGCTACAGCCCAGGGCACTTAGGATGCTGAGAGAATTGGAAGCAAGGGAAGAGTCGCTTGGTAATAACTCGTCAAAGACAGCGCCCAGCAGGCAGGGATCTCCGGGCGACGTCATCGGCTTGAACAGGAATCCGAGCCGAATAATGATGAAGGCCTTCGCCGATCCAACGGAGTTACGGCACTGCCAAACTCCAGTCGTCGTCTCGTATGGGGCCCCACCAGGCTGAGTCTGACGTTGCCCGTGGGAGTTGACCGGAATTTCCAAGTTATGGAATAAGAGCATAACTTAAATTTTACGGAGTAGTTAATCACTCATTAGCACCATAGAAGGAAGCGGTGATTCGTGCGAAATGTGGTTGACTGACGCCCTGCCACATCAATCTACGATCTACGTGTGGCTGAGATGGAAGCCCCGGAAGAGTCATCGTAAACGTGCGTAGCAAGGTGAATAGTGTGGATATTGTCCGCGCATAACACTGTATGCACTGGGAATCTATTCAGGAAGAAGTCCCAATCTATCAAACGCCGTTATAGAGCAGCACTCATTGTCGCTGAAACCCACAGAAAGGAGAGAAGAATAAACACAGCGAAATACCGAGTGTTGGGAACAACACAAGAAAAAAATGCCCATAAAAACCGAAACACATTAAGGAGGGCCTTTTTCCCGGGAGACACGGGCCCATTATCATCATCGACTTTTTCGCGCACGACCACCTCGACTGCCTCGACTAGCTCCAGAGACAGTGCGCCTCTGTGCCCTGGAGGGAGCCGCACGTTGCACTACCTTCACAATCTGCACCTCCTCTTCCTCCTCCTCTTCGCTGCTTTCCGTTTCTTCTTCTTCTTCTTCGCTAGACTCTTCCGATTCTGACTCGGATGGGGCATGGCGACCACCTCGCGGTTGCGTTTGACGACGATCCGGAGACTGTCGGTACTGGGCTTGAATCGGCGACATGCCTGAAGGGTAGCTCATCCGACTTTGCGGCCCAACTCGAAGATCAGTGGGCAACTGCGGCTGGTAAGGAGCCTGCTCGGGTGCATAGAGGTTCATTTGCATAGGGTTATAATATGTCGGTGCCCATTGAGGGTCGTCTGGTAAGGGCCGGGGATACACCGGCTGATGCATTGATTGTGGACGGACGTTAGGCGGAGGATTGGGGTATGAGGGATATGTTGGTCGGAGCGGGGAATTGGACTGCTGAGGCCGGAGCGACTGCATCGTCGGGGTCCGTGGACGAGCCGACGACGAGCTCGAAGGTCGCCCCTGCGTGACAGTACCCCAGTTAGGATCGGGGGCAAAATGTGGGTAAGGACCCGATTGTTGCTCTGGCACTGCAGAAGCATTTCGTCGAGACACCGGCCGAGAATTGGTCGCGTTGCCCGTTTGCTTATGGGGGCGCGAGCTACTCGAGCTGGTGTTGTCGGTCTTTTGACGCTTGCGCTCCAAGGCATCGAGCTCGCGTCGCGAAAGTCGCACATTTTTCTTCCCCAGCATCTGGGCGCGACGAATGCGCTCCAGGGCCTTGTCCACCAGTTGGTCCTCCTTATCCCGCATCGCCAACTGCACCGCGTAGGCTACCGTGCTATCCTCATGATCGTACAGATCAAATTCGCCTCCCTCGACCGATTCAGTCTCGTCGGTCATATCATCATACTCCGAGCGCCTGCGCGGGACCCGACCCCCATACTCCAGCTGTCGCATATACCCTGCGCGAGCTTTCCGCACCAGCTCGCGCCCGTACGCATCCTTCTCCTCCTCGCTCTCAATCTCCACCACTCGTCTCGCCTCCTCCCACTCTGCGCGTCCTCCCCCGTTGTGTCTCCCCATTCGTGCCCCGGGTGGTCTTCCCCATCGGGGCATATCGTAAGGAGCTCGCGGCCGACCACCTAGACCGCCTCCTCGGAAAAAGCATTCTCGATTGGTTTGTCCATCAGCGCGGCATGGCCAAAGACGGTCACACCGGTGGCGCCGATCAGCCACAGAAGTGTACTGAAGGGGGATGCCAGGAACGTCGTGGGGACGGCAATGCAGAGCAGAGCCGTGTACAGCTGCGAAGTGTTGAAACGACGGAAGCCCAGATCGAGGTCGCGGCCATTGAGCTTGCCAATTCCAAAGAGACTGGCGGCAACGAAGATAATAAGGAACAGGAGCGTCCAGTTGGTCAGCAGACTGTAAATGCTGAGCATCACAAAGACGACCGCATAGTTGCTGGAGAAGTGGCCGAGGTTGTAGTTGACACGGCTCTGGACTTCACCAAAATTCTCGGGCTTGGACAGACGCTTGAGGTCGAGGAACTCCGAGACGGGGCGCAGGTTGGCAAATCGAGAGCTCATTGACTGGCTGCGGAGGCTGTTGAATCGGTCGCCGAAGCGCGAGGTGATCGCGTCGATGGGGATTTGGATGGCCATTGCGGAAGGGTGTTAAAAAAGTAGATGTGGAGGATAAGGACGGAGAGAGAAATAACGATTTCCCGAAGAATGAATGAGAATGAGAGAAGGGTGGTTGATTATTCAAGTGAAGGTGAGGAAGAAAGTGAAGACACAAGGACACGAAGACACTCGGGTAAACTTAGGGGAAGGCACCAAGGAAACCGTCTCGGACCTTTCAAAGGAGGCAGTCACTTTTTTTTGGGACTTTGCCCCTTTCGACGTTAGTCAAACTCGTCAGCCTTCTTCACTGTTCACTCAGCCACGGCCGCAAAAGTATAAGATTTTGACTGCCTGGAGAGTAATTTCTAGTTGAGAAATTTTGCCTGCGAACGGCTAAGAATAGCCAGGCCCCATGATTCTTGTTTGGTGGTTGTCGTGGGCTCTTTCAGGCTGGGTGCGGAAAGACAAACCATTACCAGTTTCCCTCCGCCTGGCACCCACAGAGTAGGGAAGAGTTTATGGAGTCACAATGGGGGTAAAGTTGCTATATATGGGCTACAGACATGCAGATGCCTTGAAAAATCTGTCACGTACATGAGAGTCATCACTTCCCCTCATTCTGAATTCTTAGTAAACTACTCTGCAAAGCCCGTTCCATTGGGCCACGTCGGCGGCTGCCGGTTGTGGAGTGTCGAGGCCGACCGCTTTTTCGCCCAAACAGTCGTTAGTGTGTGAGTTTAGTTTACCACGCTGTAGTCCGTACTCCGTACTTAGTACTTACGACGGCTTCCTCCACGATCCACCCATCTCGCTCGGTTCAACTGACGACTGGAATCTGATCTCGATCCTCCGATGGGCCCCTGCAAAGCATAATCCTACTTTTTCTTTTCTCCGTTCTGTTCCGCACCACCTCTCGGCATTGCGGTGTTGACCGCTCTCTGCAACAATGAAGACTGCCGCTCTTTCGCTGCTCCTGTTGGCTCTGGTCGGCCTGGTCGCCGCCTGGTCCAAAGAAGGTAGGTGTCCACTATGCCTTCCCATTGACAATTGCCCCCATATCGCTGCACTTCCAATGGCCTCAATGCCTGCAATAAATACTCATGACAATTCCTAGACTACGAGATCTTCCGCCTCCGCGATGAGCTGGCTACGGCCGAAGGTGCCAATGTGACTTTTTACGGTACGTGGCCCCCTATTGCAATGCCAATCGCAATTGCATCGTATGCCACCAGCCGCATAAGACGGCCACTTAATCGAAACCTAAACTAATTTGTCTGCTGAACCACAGACTTCCTCGAAATTCGCCCCAATGCCAACCAAGAGCAAATCATCAAGGCCCACCGCAAAAAGTCCAAGAACCTGCACCCGGACAAGGTCCGCCGCTCCTTCATCGCCAATTACTCCAAGGACAAGTCCAAGGCCAAGTCAAACAAGGGCGTGAACGTGAACAAGGGTCCCTCCAAGCGCGAAGTCGACGCCGCCGTCAAGGATGCCAATGCCCGCTCCGCGCGCCTGAACCTCGTCGCCAACGTCCTCAAGGGCCCCAGTCGCGAGCGCTACGATCACTTCTTGAAGAACGGTTTCCCTCTCTGGAAGGGAACTGGTTACTACTATGATCGATTCCGCCCTGGTCTGGGCTCCGTGCTCCTGGGTCTGTTCCTGGTCTTCGGCGGTGCCGCGCATTATGGCGCCTTATATCTGGGCTGGAAGCGGCAGCGCGAGTTTGTCGATCGGTATATTCGCCAGGCACGCCGTGCCGCCTGGGGCGATGAGCTGGGTGTGCGCGGGATCCCCGGCGTGGACTCGGCTAGTGCCCCTGCCCCCGTTCCCCGTTCAGAGACCCCCGAGGCCGGCGCGGTGGCCATGAACCGCCGCCAGAAGCGTATGATGGACAAGGAGAACCGCAAGGAGAAGAAGGCTGGTCGGGCGAACGGGCGCGGCGTGGGCTCGGCCTCGGCCTCGGGCACCTCGACTCCTGTCGAGCAACCGGTGGCAATGTCTACCGGGGAGCGGAAGCGCGTTGTAGCGGAGAATGGCAAGGTCCTGATTGTCGACTCCATTGGCAATGTCTTCCTGGAGGAGGAGTCAGAGGACGGCGAGAAGCAGGAGTTCTTGCTGGATATCGCGGAGATTCAGCGTCCGTCGGTGCGGGACACGGTCGTCTTCAAACTGCCCTTGTGGGCGTACCGCAAGACTGTGGGTCGCGTGCTTGGCTCGTCGCAGGTTGAGGAGGAGGAAGAGGATGTGCCAGCTGCGGATCTTGTTGATGAAGTCACCGAGGCCACTGCTACCACCAAGGGGTCGGCCCGCCGTCGTGGTAAGCGTAACCAACGGTCATAGACCAGGCTTATGGGATGCATTGTCTTCAGTTTCGGAAGCGAAGACTAGGCATTTGTATGATTCGAATTAAGCATCAAAAGCTATAGCAAAACGAAGGTAATAGAATAGATCGTATGTCACACAAAGTACCCACCACTATCAATGCTGAGTCCTCTGTCCAACGCCTTAAGGAAACCTACCAGTCCTGAAACACTTTGGCACCTAACTAACAAAGGGACGACTATGTGCCAATTCAGCAGCCACGTCTTTAATTCTGAAAAATAGCTCTCTACCAGTGAGATTCGAACATAGAGCATCTCAGAACCCTAGACTAATGTAGGGAAGTCCAACGGTGTACCCACCGTTGGGTACCGACCACCTCACCGACATATGGGGCAAGGTAAGTGTTTAAAAGGGCCTTGGGCGAGCCCCTCCTCATTGATTTTGCTATTACGTCCTTTTGTTCAGACTCCGGTGTTTCATGGTTCCATTGTGGAGTTCTCTTCATGTCTAGGGCTGCAAATGCCCAAGAAAGGATATGCTGCTCAATAGGCGCTGTTTGGGAATGGCATATGCAACGATGATGATTCAACTCAGGTAAGCCTCCCAGTACAGAGCTCTAGCACGGTTATGGAGATTGGAAACGATAACAAACAAATAGAAACGAAAATGGGAAAGGGGGAAACATGATCAGGCAGAAAACACGGGGGAAAACAGGCGTGCAAGTGAGGATTGTAGGTATTCATGACAGTCGTTATGGGGGCCCATTATATCGCCCTTCACAAGGACGTTCGACTCCGAGATCAACTCCACCCTCAACTTCGAACTCGATCTCGTCTTTTCCGTTCATCGTTGGTAGTTATTCTTGGGCTTCACCCTCTCACCCAGCACCCCCCTCCTCCCCACTCACGCAAACATCTTCGCAAGACTCACCAACCCACTCACACTCTCCGAAAGCCCCTTCCCAGCAACCCCCTCCATGCCCCCAAAGCCCCGCGCAGCACTTGCACCAGAACCTGAACTCCCCAACGCACTCGCCACCCCATGCGGCAATCTCAATCCCACCATCGCCAGCAACTTCGGCAAAACTCCGCTCGTCAACAGCGGCAGGATAACCAGCAAAAACACCTTGATAGGGTGCTTGCGCGCATAGCGGTAGATATCCCGGAACAGCTTCTTGATCGAGTGGATCATGCGCTGGACGAAGCCCTCGCGCGGGCGGGCGCGGCGCGACGAGGACGAGAAGCTCGAGAAGACGGATGGGCTGGAGGAGCGGCCTGTCGTGGAGCGGCCGAGACTGAAGATGGAGGGCGCGGAGTGTCGTGCGTGGTGGGTTGAGAAGCCCTTGTGGCTGGAGGAGGAGGAGTGGCCTTTATGGCTGCGGGTTGGGGAGCCCCGGCGCCGTACGTAGTAGCCTCCTGAGGAGTTTTTGGAGGTGGTGGAGGGGCCGTCGAACCAGCCCATTTTTGCGATGTGTTGCGGGGGTAATTGAAGTTCAATTGGGAATTGGGAAGGTGAGTGCGTATTGGTGATGAGCTCTTTTGTAGATGGTGGGGATTGGTGGTGGGCTTTGTTTGTTCTCTTTCGATCTTGGTGTTGGTCTTAAGAGCAAGTGGAGTTTGACTGGGGCTGTTCCACGGTGATCTCGATCGCAACTAGCGAGGCGAGGATCGCAGTTCAATGCTGATGGGTGATGAAGCTGTCTAGAGAGAAAGCAGATGACGCTGAAGATGTAGATGTCAATGTTGATGCAGGAGCAGGATATCCCAGTCACTGCATTGTCTTAGGACGGTCCGAGGAATTCTGGCCACACAGTGGCAACTTGCAAGGGTAGAAGTAGGCGAAAAGGGACAGATGCAGGTCAGACCGCTAGGAGCTGCAGCGATGCGCAAGTCGTTAGGTCTAGGCCACGGCGTACATCTATGGATCCCACCGGGCGGTTGGTTGTGTAGTAACAAGTGATAGGAACAAGAACCTCCAGAAGAGCAGGTTAGTATGGAGACGAGAGAGATCCAGATCTAGAGGAAATCGTAAAACTCGTGAATCTACGAGACGGGTTGGCTGAGAAAGTCTCTCTGAAGAGTAAAATGCGGTGGCTGGGGTAGCGAATCGCACGTAAGTTTCCCCTCAATTCTGAGTGGACTTTAGATTGTAAGACGGGTCAGCTCAGCGCCTCAGGCTGAGCTCCATGCTACAGCCGCTGCTACCCTAACAAACAGCGGTGTTTGGATTTCGGGTGCCTGGCGGCCTCGACACCTTGACACGTAAGTAGCTGAATCACATGTCTGGAAAGTTGGACAGATCACAGTCTTGGCCTAAGGCAGCAAGACCGGGAACGACGTCACTGGCGTCGACCGTGGTTCTTATACTCGTGGCTGTTCTTCGGGGGGCTTTCGAGAAATCGTTTATTTCCAGTTTCGTACACTTCACTTCGTCATGCCGAGTATGTTCTCAGTCCTAATATATATTCATTACAGTGAACTAACCATAGTTTCATCCTGTACAGAAACCCCCGATTACTGTATGTTTCTAACCAAGTCCTCGCCCAAGCGCCCAACAATCAAGCCTAACGATTTGTACAGACAAGGTCCTCGGCGTGTCTAGCGATGCGACTCAGCCACAGATCCGCAGCGCATACAAGAGGTGAGCAGATCAAAAGGCCAGGACATCAAAACTTACCAAACGTCCACGATTCCTCGAGAAACGGGCCATTCAGACTAACCAAATTCACAGAGAATCACTGAAAAACCACCCCGATCGAGTCCCCGCCGACTCCCCAGAAAGACCTGCCCGAACAGCAAAGTTCCAAGAAATCAACGACGCCTACTACACCCTGTCAGACCCCACCCGCCGCCGCGAGTACGACCAAACTCGCGCCTTCGAAGAAGCCGAAGAAGAAGTCGAGGAAGAGATCCCCCAAGGCGGCGGCCGCAGCTTCCCATGGTCCGCCTTTGGATTTGGCAGCCGCGATGAGCGCGATGCCGACCAGTTCGGATCTGCGTTCGAGGAGATGCTGCGCGAAGAAGGGCTGGCGGAGGAATCTGGTGACAACGGCAATCGGCGCACTCGACCTACGGGACGATTCTGGGCGATCGTCGGCGGAGTTAGTGGGGGTGCGCTAGGCTTCATCGTTGGCAATGTCCCTGGTGCGTTGGCTGGCGCTGTAGCTGGCAATCGGTTGGGCGCTGTTCGCGATGCCAAGGGGAAAAGTGTCTATGAGGTTTTCTTGGACCTTCCACAGCCGGATCGGGCGCGGCTCTTGAGTGAGTTGGCGGCGAAGGTGTTCCAGTCTACTATGGGTCGGTAGGCTTTCTTGAGGGTTGGATTTCGGCGTTGGTCTGGTAATTTCGTGTTGTTTTCTTTGGACAGTGATGTCGGATGGAATGGGAATATCGTGAATGCAAACTTGGTCGAGGTCACGATATCTTTAGCTCGATGAACTTTGTAGATACGTGAATACATTGGATCAATGGCCTGCTGGCTATCTATAGAGGCTGGAGTCTCCGGACAATGTAGCTGAATAGGGTCCATGCCAAGCGTGCCCACCTTAATTCTTATCGATAACGGGGTCTTATTGACAGTACGACTTTATCTCTGCCCAGGACTTCTGAGCGGCCCTCATGCGGCGGTTCTCGAAGACCAACACCTATCCTGGAGTTGGCTGACTTAACAAGTTTACATGAGCCCCGGAGTTATTGCAATTCGGGGGACATTCGTCTTTTATTGGAATGGTCTAGGTGGCATTCCGTTCCAATAGTTCTGGACCACCACCCACGCTAGCCAACACCCCACCCGCGCTCACCGCTTGCGGTCAAAAAGGACACCCCTCATTTGAAGCTCTATATTTATCCCCGCCTTGGCCTAGGTTTTTCTCTCCTGTTCTTTGACTTGACATTGTTCAATTCGTCCCCAAAATGACTACCGCCACAGCTGTTTACCCTACCCTGGAGAACCGTCCTCTCAAGGGCACCATTGTCCTCTTCGATGTTGACGAGACCCTGAGCAAGGCACGGAGGGTATGTTGCGACAATGCCATTTTCAAAAAAGGCAATTGCTAACATGGTGTTTCTACTATCTAGTCTGCCACCCCTGAGATGCACGAGTTACTCTCTCGGTTGCGACACAAGTGCGCCATTGGATATGTCCGTGTTCTCCCCCAGTCTCCTCTACACCTGGCGCGTCTAATTAGAGATCAACATTCAGGTCGGCGGCTCCAACTACGTTAAGCAGCAGGAGCAGCTGGGCAATGCCACTACCGAAGTGACCTCCCTATTCGATTTCTGCTTCTCCGAGAACGGCCTCGTGGCCTGGCGCCTGGGCAAGCCCCTCGACAGCAACAGCTTCATCCAGTGGCTCGGCGAGGAGAAGTACCAGAACCTTGCCGATTTCTGCCTTCGTTATATTTCCAACATCAAGCTGCCCAAGAAGCGCGGTACCTTTGTTGAGTTCCGCAATGGCATGATCAACGTCAGCCCCATTGGACGTAATGCTAGTGTGGAGGAGCGGAATGAGTTTGAGGCGTATGTTTACGCATCCCCGAAGAACCAGCTATGCTCAGTGAGATAGCGGGGCATGCGCGGACACTTTAGCTGACAACTGCATTAGCTATGACAAGATTCACCACATTCGTCGGGATATGGTCGAGGCCCTGAAGAAGGAATTCCCTGACTACGGTCTGACGTAAGTTTTGCGCCAATGCGAAGAGCACTCTGGTTACACAAAGCTCACCACTTCCCCGCAAAACAGCTACTCCGTCGGCGGCCAGATCTCCTTCGATGTCTTCCCCACTGGTTGGGACAAGACTTACTGCCTGAAGCACATCGAGGCCGAGAAGGACATCTCCGGCATCGAGTACAAGACCATCCACTTCTTCGGCGACAAGTGCTTCCCCGGTGGCAACGATTATGAGATCTTTTCTGACCCCCGCACTATCGGCCACTCAGTCGATGGTCCAGAGGACACCATGAAGCAGCTGAAGGAGACTTTTGGCCTATGAATCGTCGAACGAGTTGCGCCGCGAGTTATCCGCGGAAGTGGCATGATGTTGTGAAATAGCGTATGCATATTCGAAAGCTTGGAAGGGGCCCAGTAGAAATATCTCATTTGCTTTGGAAGAGATCTTTCTGGACGATAATCAATAGAAAACTATCCTAATTCCATGAACTGTTACGATGCTAAATACTGTCCGTTTCCCGGGAATTTGCGCGGGGCGCGCCGGGGAAAGTGTCGATCTTCGCAGAAGGTTTCCCGGTCCGCGTTTAGTCATCCGTCCAAATCTGGGCTGCCTGCGTCACAAATCGCAACCAACTTTGAACCATCAAAGAAGTGTCGCTCTCTCTCCATCGTGTATGGAATAAGCAAATATCTCCAACCATGGCGCCCCAAAAGCATGTCGTAGAGGTGCCTCGCAACCTTCTCCCTCGCTTGACCTGGAACAGCGCCTCTTCCCGTCCAACCGTCACTCCCTCGCATTGTCCCGCACTCACAAAAAGGCCGACAAACTACTCTCAGGGCTGGAGTTCTTTCAACCGCCAAATCCACTCTCTCAACGCTCGCCATCAGTCCTCACGAGCCTTCTCCACCGCTATCCGTGACTCCCATTTTGCCACTCCTGTTTCCCGCTGCCTCTCCGCTTCAACTGCGACACACCCAGCCGGGGAACAACCGCTTGCCAGTCCGGTTAGACATAATGGCGTCTATGTCGCAGCGTTCAAGCCAGCGCAACGCGCATTTCATGCGACGCCCTCTCGACCTCGTGAACACCACTTTGACACCCTCCGCTTCGTGAAGAGGCTTCAGGCTGAGGGATTCAGCGAGGAACAGGCCGTGGCCATGATGCGGGTATTGAACGATATCATCCAAGAGTCCATTCAAAATCTGACGCGGACGATGGTCCTACGCGAAGGTATGTACCCTAGCATCTGCCTGATATATCCCAGTCCCGAATCTAACAAGTCGCCGCAGACTCGGAGCGATCCACGTATACACAGAAAGTCGACTTCGCCAAGCTCCGCTCTGAACTCCTCAACGCCGACTCCACGGAGGCACAACTCACCCGCTCGTCACATGAGAAAATCGCCGCGGACCTCGCAAAGCTCAATTCCCGACTGCGCGACGAGATTGGCCGAACGCAAGCGTCCGTCCGATTAGATCTCAATCTTGAGAAGGGCCGAATCCGCGAGGAGGCGAATGGCCAGGAGATGCGGATTAAGGAGACGGAGACCCGTATTGAGCAAGAAGTTGCTGGCTTGCGGGAGCGGGTTGAGGCTGTCAAGTTCTCGACGCTGCAGTGGCTGATGTATGGTTTCCGAGCTCGGTTGATTGTGGGTAGATTGATGCTGACTGTTTTTTCTACTCTAGGGGTGTTTGCACCGGTACTGCTGCTTTGATTCTTGGTGCTTGGCGCCTATTTATGTGATTTTCTGGCGTGTTTAGACTATCGTGTGCATCGCTACGGAGCGTTTCCCTTTTGACTTTTGACTATACATGAGACGGCGTGTCTCGTCGACGGTCTTGTTTTTCCTTTTGTATCAATATCTTTCCCTCTCTCTGCTCTAGCTGAGATGGTGTAGACAATGCTGGATTTTCTTCCCCTTTTCATTCTATATTGTCTACAGGTAGACACGCCTCCATTTCGAGTAGATGTTCCTCTACCGTATGACGCAATTTAACTGATCATCCTGGTAATTGAGGACTTTTAAAACTCCCTGGGTCGTTTCCTTAGAGTCCTTAGGAGCCTATTCAGGTGCCTATTCAATGTGAAATCGCCATGGGACACTTTCTTCATTCCCGGCCAAAGTTTGGTCATGGCCGCTGTAGCATGATTAGAATAGCGCCATCCATCGAATTGATCAAGACCTCGAGTTGGAGCATACTCCTATTGAAGTAGTTCCGCTTGGTGTCTCCAAGAGAGCTTATTACTCTCCTCGATTCCAGCGGACAGCGGACAGTGTCAACGCGCAGGGGAAATTGAACTATCTCCGGAGACCGTCGGCCGTAATGAACGCTAGTCAGTCCATCACCGTAGTACCTAGTCGCCGGATGAAGTACCAAGCCAAACTCTACAAAATATTCAGAAAAGGGTTATCACCACTTATTAAGTTGAATCAGCTAACACTCCCTGGACCTCGGGAGCGGGGTGCGTAGTTATCGCGTCAGGTCCAGTTTGATCGACCAGTGTTGACACACGAAGTAGCTCTTTGGATGGCTGCATGCACTGTTGATGATGACCTGATATGATAAATATGATAACAGCAGCCGATGCTCGGCAAATGCTTTGATCTGAACTAGACCTCTAATCACCAATACTTCCTGAAAGAAGCATCAGCATGACCAATCCTTACTCTCAGCGAAATATACTATTTCCCTCTTAGCGATGTGACTGGTCTCCATCGGGGCCGCCCATTCCCTGGTTGGCGTGCCTGACGCCTTCCCCTGGAGCTTATCTTGCGGGCAGCGGGGGTCAACGCGGCTGGGCTTGCCTCTCTGCATGATCGGCCAGGACTGTTACATCGTCGAGCGGAGCACACCATTAGTCTGCGCTAGTCTGTCACCACTCAATAGGAGTACAATGCACAATGGCGATGTTCAAGTCCGCACTAGCGTTGAGAGATTTCCGGCTCCCGGATCTGGGCGCCATAAAGGGGGCTCTTCTCTGCCTCATGTCCGATCAGCGCACTTTGATCTTGACCGTCTCTTGGCTTCTTCGGGCAGTGATTGTTGTGTCGCTACTGAAAAAGTTTGGAGTTCTCTGCCCGTCCGGAGAATTTCGTGAGACCAAGTGGCCAAAGCAAACCTGGTCAAGAAAGTGGATCTTTTTATATTATATCGCAAAAGCTGCTGCTACCTTCATCATGATGATGCAGGGCTTGCTGATGCTTCTTGGACTAGTCGGACCACTTTTCGCCGAATCCGTTCCACTTGACGTGTTCCAGATCTATCAGCCCGTCATATTTGCTCCTCAAAGTCAGAATGGGTGCGATCTGGATGTCTTGTTGATGGATCATGTCTTTGGTGCGAGCTATGGCAAACCATTTGTGGGTAAGCAAAACACTACTTGTTTGCCCTGATGGAGATTTTGCCTAACCTAAGTGGCGCTCAGGAAGCTATGTGCCCCCGAACTGCGCCTTTGACACTGTCAGGATCAATATGACGGTCACTTCCAGTGGCCACCAGTATGATCGACTGGCGCTGATGTACCTGGGCGATGCAGAGGTCTTCCGCACGTCGACTGCAGAGCCAACTTCCACAGGTATCGTGTGGACATACATCAAGGAGATGTCCCAGTACAACGCTCTGTGGTCCAAGCCGCAGAAACTGATCTTCGATCTGGGCAACATCATCACGGATGTATATACGGGCTCTTTCAATGTCACGCTGACGGCACACTTCTCATACACGAAAAATGCGAGGAGCGCAGACATCATTCTTCCCATCTCTGCTAAGAAGTCGGCTGTGGATTCCCCAAGCGCGTTCACAGTTCCCAGCGACAATACAACTGTCTCCTACGCAATTCCCACTACGGTATCACGGGCTGTGGTTGCTATCTCCGCCTGCGGTCAGTCCACAGAGGAATTCTGGTGGTCCAATGTCTTCTCCCAAGATACAGAGGACTTCACTGATACTGTAGGAGAGCTGTACGGGTACTCTCCTTTCCGAGAGATTCAGCTTTATATTGACGGCAATCTCGCGGGCCTTGTGTGGCCATACCCTGTCATTTTCACTGGAGGCGTGGCGCCGGGCTTCTGGCGTCCAATTGTTGGCATTGACGCCTTTGATCTTCGACAGCCTGAGATCGATATCTCGCCCTTTCTTCCACTTGTGCAAGATGGTCGCGAGCATTCCTTTGAAATCAGAGTCACAGGCCTGACTATCACTGCTGACGGAACTCCCACCTTTGCCAATACTGTGGGATCATATTGGGTTGTCACCGGGAACATCTTCCTTTACACCCATGAAAAACCCAGCTCGAAGAATCTAGTCGCCCGCGAAAACACCGTTCCTCACGTTGAAGCTCCTATACCAAAATTTACAGTCTCTCGCGACCTGACACAGAATAAGACAGGTGGAAATGACACTTTGTCCTACTCTATCACCGTAGAGCGCACCTTCACTGCCTCTTCTTCCTTATATTCGTGGTCACAAAAGCTATCTTTCTCTAATTACGGCTACCTCAACCAAGAAGGGTACAGCCAAGTCAATAAGCAGTTGACTGAAGGAAAAAATACCATCACGGAGCTTGGAAGTAAATCGAGCTTCAACGAGACAACCTTCCGCTATCCACTCACGGTCAACGCAACATACGGCATCACCGCGAATTCCTTAACAATCGACGCATGGATGAGTCGAGGCTTTAACTTCGAGTCCACTGGTGGTCCAGGAATATCCACTTACACGCTCGTCGCGGGTCCGTCCCAGCTTCAAACAGACCAATGGGGCACCGCAACATACAAATCAATTACTGGCGCAAACTCGACATCTTCGGGCACTACTGTTGATAATTTCCAGGGCATCGCTAGTGGAGAGTCTTACTCGCGATCAGTCAAGGCTGTCGACGGAAAGGTGGTCTCCGATACACAGGCAGATACGAATGCTGTTCCCCAGTCTAATGATATGACCGCGCTGGGCCGGGGTAGTGTGCGGAGTATGCTGGGAAGAGGACCGGGTAGTCCGCCGAGTTAGGAACTCGTTGACCAACTGTGGACGTGTTTCTTCATACATTTTTTGATGAATTAGGTTGGTCACAGATGAGCTCATGTCGTGTCACAGGACGCGAATGCATATAGTTACTGTACTGTAGCTCTGTCTTGGAACAAGAATCAGCAGTACTGGAACAGCTTTTACAGAGCCTTCAGATATGCAGAAATTGTTCTAGAAGATTCATGGAATATGACCATCCATGTAGAAGGTTTAATAGTTCGCGGCTGTCATTGAGTATGAAGAGATGGATGGCACTAGATTTTGGGCCCAGCCTCGAAAGTGTGGCCAGATGAAAAGGATTCAATGGCGGCTCATGGGCAAAGAGACTACTAGCAGTTCCAAGTATCTAGCGAAAGCCATGACTAGAGAGATATAGATGGATGAAAAGGACCATCCATGTACCTAGGCGGGCAAAAGCTAGGCACACTACATACTTGATTAAAGTAGACGAGTGAGTTTCATATATCATATTCAGGGTTGACTTTCTATCAACGGACTCCTGCCCTGGGATTTGTCCTCTAGGGGAAAATACCTAAATCTGGGCAGGTCGAAAGGCATGAAGCAGCCGGACTCGATTCAGTCCATATTTATAGGCTTTGAAGCCTTCTAAGTTCAAGGTTGAAGCCCTCGATATTATAGATCCTGTCTTTTCTCCAACCCTTGGACCTATGTTTTGCTGGTTATGGTATATTGTGGATGATGTCCGTCGTTGCCGTAAAGTGGAGCGGTGCCCCGCCCCACAAGCTTTATTCAACGAGTGAATACTTCAACCACACACTCAAGCTCGTAGCCATGTTTCGAAGCGCACTCTTGAAGGGCTATCGCCAAATCTGCCTACAATCAAGACCAGCCATGAGGAAAGCCTTCTAGTATCGGCTAGGGCGGTGAAATGCTTTTAGTCGGTCCATGGAAACGGCTGTTAGATCCATGGATGCTCTGATAAATTGCTCCTATCACCACGTGACGGCATCGATAAGATCTACCCAGTGTTCGTAATCGTAATTCTTCTTCTGTACTTGTCCGTGGCGTGGCAGCAAAAGACTTGATTCAGCCCTGTTTTGAGGATGAGTGTGGTCGCGGAGTGTACTCATATCCCAGGTATGTAAATCCTGCCTTTCAATTGTGTTTCCATGAACAAGAACTGATGGTTCTCTCTGTACCAGGTGCTGTCCCCGAGACCCTCATCTCAGCACTTGCGCGAAACGATACTCTCGATGTCGATGGACGCCCCAGCAAGCGGCGCAAGGTCGCCAAGTCGGGTCCATATAGTTTAAGTGATAAACTCGGCGTCTCATCGAAAGGAATCCCGCTAGGCTATATTCCACTGATCCGGTTGTCTTTGCGACTAGTAAGTAACAAGTCGCATTCTACCTTAAACGTCGCATAATTGACAATTTGCCACCATCTTTATCAGGACTTCACCAAAGACCTCGAACCCAAGGAGAAAGACCCGAGTGGCTCTGTTGATCCCTCGTACCGACTACCTGTCCTTGTCGAAGTTCGAAATAATGGCTCGGGCCCTAATGCACCCGTTATCCTTGACCCTGAGACCGATTCTGTGGCCTGCACGTTGGTCATTCTCACACCTGATGCAGAAAAGAAGGAGATATTTTCCTGTGTGTTGGATGATTTGCGGCTAGAAGGGTTTCTTGAACAGCTCCGAAATGTCACCCAGCTGATTCCCGCCGATCGATACTCTAATCGCCCCCCAACGGCGTGTTATCAGGCCTCTATACAAGTCACAACTGAAACCAAGTCCTTTCTACTTGAAGTAGTAGGCCTCTGGAAGGATTCTCTCGTGATTCCTGACCTCAACCATCTGCCAGATTCTGCTTTGGAGCTGTTCGGGAAATATGTTTTAAAAGAGGGCCATGTGATCGCTCTTGACGATACACAACGTGGACGCCGTGAAAAGCTCCTCGGCTATCAACGGGAGTGGCTGCCTCGCGAATTCTACGAGAGCGTTCACGTCCCACAAGTTAATGAAAGTACATCCGCCGCTATCGAGTGTGCCGATCTGGAGTGTGACCTTTTCCCTTTCCAGAGAAGAGCCGTCAGGTGGCTCTTATGGAGAGAAGGCACCCAGATTCAGCAAGATGGCACAATCGCCCCCATCGATCGGCCTCTACCAAATGGCCTTCCAGCATCATTCAAACAAATGGTTGATGCGGATGGAAATGTCTGTTATTTTAGTCATCTGTTCATGACTATTACCACACAAATATCTCAGTGGGGCGATGCTGCAAATCTCCTGCGAGGGGGCATCCTAGCGGAAGAGATGGGACTTGGCAAGACAGTTGAGATGATTACTCTGATAAGCTTGAATCGACGACCCCAGCAAGAGTCGCTGAAACCCGATCCGGATGGACTGCGAGTCTCCGGTGCTACTTTGATCATTACACCGCCTGCAATCTTGGAACAGTGGAAACAAGAATTTGAGCAACATGCCCCAAAGCTGAGGGTATATTACTATACAGGTATCAGGCGTGGGCAAGAAAAATCGGATGACTTGATGATTGAAGAGATTGCAGACTTTGATGTTGTCTTGACAACCTACAATGTCATCTCACGTGAGATACATTATGCGGGTTCCACGCCAGAGCGAAGTCTACGCCATGAGAAGCGCTTTGAGCCGCGCAAGACACCTTTGGTCCGCATATCATGGTGGCGTGTGTGTCTCGACGAAGCCCAAATGATCGAGAGCGGGGTCAGCAATGCCGCAAAAGTGGCTCGGTTGATCCCTCGACAAAACTCTTGGGCTGTGACTGGTACACCATTGCGAAAGAATATCGACGACCTCTTTGGTTTGTTACTATTTCTTCAGTACAGACCTTTCTGTGATTCGACCTCCTTGTGGAAACGTCTCTATTCAAGATTCGGCCCTGTATTGGTCAGCATCATCAATTCAATCGCTCTTCGTCATAGCAAAGACAGAGTGCGCGACGAGCTGTGCTTGCCACCGCAGAAGCGAATTGTGATTACCATTCCCTTTACTCCCGTCGAGGAGCAGCATTATGGGCAGCTCTTCGAGGAGATGTGCGAACAGTGTGGTCTTGATGCGTTCGGCGCACCTCTCTCGGAC
>JAXQJV010000125.1:0-31506 GCA_037042255.1 Penicillium sp. PG106-07D | reverse complement strand
TACGACAAAAATTGTGAGCGACGCAGGGATCGAACCTGCAATCTCTTGAGCCGAAATCAAGCGCCTTACCATTAGGCCAGCCGCCCGTAGTAGAAGACTACGGGCAAATAAGCATTATTGACCACTCACTGTATTGCCCAAAAACCGGGTTAACAATATTCCGTTAAGCCATTTTCAGTCTAGTAGTCTATCTTTTGTGGGATTTCTGTAGGCGGTGTATGATGCCTTTAGGAGATATAGTTGTTCAGGGCGGCTGGCCTAATGGTAAGGCGCTTGATTTCGGCTCAAGAGATTGCAGGTTCGATCCCTGCGTCGCTCAAAGTTTTTGTACATTGTACACTCCCAGGATAGCAATTTTTTCAGTGCCTCAATTCGCATATGTTAGTTAGCATGTGTATCAACCTAACATAGTATACCAAGAGCGGCTTTGATCAATCTGGTGGATCATGACTTTAACAAGTGTTAACTAAAGAACCCCGATGGATGCGTGGGAGATTTAACACCTCGCAACGACAAGCTCAGTCTCCACTGTTAAGCTGGAAGATTCAAAAGGGTATTTGATACATTATGTCAATTTCACGACAAGCCATAGCTATAGATTTCGTTTCCCACCATCTTATCAGTCTCGAGTAAATGGACCAATGAATACTGATGTCCCCAGAAAGAAACTTGACGTCTTCATGGAGCAGATTTTTTTAGAACATTGATTGTATGCGGGATTCGAAATCTAATTTAGGTAAATGCTCAGGTAGATAGCGACAAGAAAAGGCGAAGATGTAATCTTGACACCCAGTGCCGACCCATCCCCCTAGTATTTCCAGGATCAAAAAGACAGCTGTAGGTATACAACTGGTAAAGCTTTAGGTGGTGAGGAGAGCTTCAGGAACGAAACAAGCTTGCAGCCTCGTGGTGCACAATCTTTGGCCCCGAGGGCCGATAAGAGGCAGGCGCTAAGAGGATCTTACTCAATCTAGACAAGTCAAGAAAAACCCACTCAAGACTCAAGAAACGTTAATGAAACGCAATCCTTTTCCTAGCTACAATCGGCCTTACGCAAACAGATCGTATATGTGCGCCACGAGACATGCTCGCTTGATGTGTTGGGATTGTACTCATGGATTGGTTGCACCTGCACTCTAGGTGGAATTACAGCAGTTTTGTCTAGCCATTCTAAGGGCCCCAAATTCCCTATATGCATCCTCTATTGAGGGCCACTCTGGACCTCAGTCAAAGGAAACATATGACTGTTATCTGGACTTCACTGAGTAACATATTGCGGGGCAATCAGGGATCACACATTGGCACAGACAGACCTAAGCGCGAAAACACGATCCGACCCAGTGACCTGTCAACTGGGCCGAAACAAAACCAAATTGTATTCGTTTTCCTATTCCATGGCATGGTTAAGACGGGTGAAAGGATCATAAGCTCCGACATTGATATTCGATCAACACGCGAACCGGCTACCCTACTGAAAAGCACATAGGAAGAGTCACCTTCCCTTCAGATAATCAGAAATTAGCTGTTGAGATTCGCATTTCTTTTCGTAGATCCACCACGTGCAGCTTGATCGACTCTTCCACCGCCCCCATCCTCGTATGAGGATGAGAGAAGAAAGAAGAAAACAAAAGGGAAAAACACCATTAAAGCATAGTGAAGATTTCGTCCACCCATAGGAAGCAAATTAAAATGAGACCGTTTGCAAGATATCCGAGAAACCAGGGAAGAAGAAAAAAGGGGGGACAACGCGTGAGAATTAGCTTTTTTGTGTTGAAAAATCCAGCCGATAACAGACTCGGGAAGGGTATCAAAAGGACCAGGGAAGATCGGATATTCCAGCAATCGCGGGATGGGCTCAGAAACACAGGACGAAGGCGAGAGAGTGTGAAGAGCACTGTGTGATGGCCCGGAGGATGATTCAGAGCTTAGTTGCTTTTAGGGGAACTGGGTTGCGCCGGCGATTCCTCAGGAGACTGCTCAACCATATCGGACAGGCGAATTCTTTTGGCGGAGGGCTCAGAGCTATCCGCATCAAAGGAGCCGCTGGTACCGATTTGACGCTCCAGTTCGCTAACGCGACGCTTCAGCTCTTCCTCGCGGCGCTGGGTCTCCTCGAGAGTACGGCGCAGGCGCGCTTCAGAGTCTCGCGCAATCATTTCCGAGCGACGCGCGCTGGCGTCGCTCTGCTCGAGCTCGGCAACGCGACCACGGAACAACTCGTTGATCAGATCCAGTTCACTGACGCGGGTTTTGAGGGAGGTATTCAGGGCCAGGAGGCTCTCGTATGTCTGGGGGGACTCAAGCTGGCGATCAACTGCAGAGGGAGAGGGCTGTCGCAGCGGGAGAGAGGGAAGGCTGGAAGAGCCCAGTCCGCTTTCACGACCAGCAGTGACTTGGTCAAACATATGTTGCGGGGCGATGTTCGAGTTGTGAGCCTGCAGCGCCCCGAAGCCGGGAGTCTCGGTTCGCGACAAAGGGGAGTTCGAGCGATCCGAGTGACCCGGGGACATCTTGCGCGAGGCACGGCGGTAAGCATTGGCACCGAGGGTTGCTCCGGCCTCGCTGATCCCAGACAGGCCGTTGGCATCGAGAGGGCCGCCAGACTGTAGAGAAATCGCAACGGTTAGCACGGGCGGAAATTTCTTATCTGTAGAATCGTGATGCAGGGGGCACAAAAAATTTTCCTTGTCGCAAGGACTCACCTTGCGCTTGGGACCCTGGCCAGTCTTAACGCGATTGCGACTTTTGATCACATCGGTCTTCAGGCTTATCGGGCGAGGCCGTCCGTGCAGCTTCAGGAAGAGTCCGCAGGCGTTGCAAAGGACGGAGCCCTGCTCGTCGCGGCGCCACAAGGGCGTGGTCGAGGTGCCACAATTCTGGCAGACGGGCTGTAATTGCGGTCGCTTGTCGTCAGTCAATGTGGTCGCCATGGCGTGAGAGAATTAGAAGAGGAGGAGAGGGTAGAAGATGGGAGGATAGTGCTGATGATAAGATTGGGGGGAGAGATTTGATGGGCTTCGATAAGGATTGGCGATTGCAGAGGCGCACGGATCAGGTGGTGCCAAGCCCCAGCGAGTTGCTGATAACCCGATGCCGATAACCTCCGGTTGCGTAGATAAGCCGGGAGCGATAAGCGTGAAAAACGTGCAACGGGACCACAGCCAAGATAAGAGATAACGATAGAGAGTGGAATAAAAGAGGGAGAGACGTTTGATATATTGTGGGGGAAATGAAGGTTAATGTAGAAAATGACCAGGATGAGACTCACCGGACTATTGGCCTGCCCAACAGTAGGCGCAGTGCTTGCGTAGCTGATGTTCGCCATGGTCGCGCTCGCGTCAAACGACTCACTGGAGGAACAAAACCGGTCAGCCGAACCCACGTCCATCTCACCCATTGGTTATTCGTCATGCGAAGGCGAGGAGGGGCAGTTTGAAGAGGAAGGTAGGGTGTCTTTCTTGATATAATGCGACGTCTCCTAGGTTCACGCATGCGTACCGTAGATTGGAAGTTGGAGCAGATGCGACCGAGGCAAGTGCTGCCAGCCCAGGAAGGGAGGCGCTCAGTGAGACTGATCCAGGGAAGTTGTCTCGGTAGTCAGAGGTGGGAAACTTGCCAATACTGCTCAGTTCAGGCAGTACTGGCGAGAAGCGCTTCGAGGTATCGTCGTCGGTAGAGGGTGGTTGAGGAATGGAAGAATCGACGGACGGGGAGTCGAAGCGGGAAAGCTCGGGGGTCTGGTGCGCGGACGAGGCAGGTTTGAGAGCCGGGTCGATGGGCGACGCCGGGAAGAGGATGGAAGCCACAATGGAGGTAGAGGATGGCAATCGATCGAAATCCGGCCTGGCGACCGAATTGAAGGAGAATGGGCAGGGAAGGAGAGGCAAGATGAGAGATTCCGACGTCGCGCGTAGGGCTGTCAATCGATCGGTGGAATGGTTTTCTGCCTGGTTTCGCGAAACTGGAAGTCACGGTTGGTCACAAGAGGAAGGGTGGGCTCGAGAATTGATCGCAAGGGTGAGATGCCCGTTGCGCACTTGGCGACGACGACCTTTCGCCAGCGGCTCACGAGATTGTCAAGTTTTCGTACAGGAAAACCAAGTCAAAATCCAGAATGCAACCAAAGGAGTGACTAGGCCCTTGATCAGACCTCTGTTTTCAAGTTGAGCTCGAATCGAGTGTGGATTTGCGAACAAGTGCGATCAACGGGAGGGAGAAGAGCGAAGAAGCAAGAATTGAGGCGATCTTATCCAGGCGATTGTTATTATCGCGCGGGCGTATCGAAATTATCACTTATCGCGTGCCGCATACTTGGCACCGACTGGAAGGAACTGTAACTACACGACTACCGGCTGGCATGCTTTTTTAGATTTCTTGGATCAGATCTCCATTTGCCGAATGCTGGAATGTAAGGGCGATGTCTCTGGACCCGGCCTCCCACTCATATGGATGCCATTGTTTCAACCCCGTTCAACCATGCAAGCCGTCGAGGACGTACTGTAACCTTGTCCAGAGCGCGATGCTTTCGCTTTGCCAATGACCAGCATTGTCGCCATCATCGCATAGCCATACAAAACTCGTAGACCCCATGGAGCTCAATGAAAAATCTATTGCTTGAAGTATCTCCTCACCTATGTGCTCGAGGTGCTGAATAGAGGCAACGGTAGATAGCTGGTGCTCATAGTTCTAGGAAGTGGACACGTCAAGCAGTAATTGACCAGCCCCATCGTCTGCCAATTCCACTGTTAGCTAGCGGAAGAGTCAGGTCAACCGATGTGGTGCGCCAACAACAATACTTTATCATCGTATTAGAGATTATGCATAAAGTGAATCATGTCCTGCCGACTCCCAGTCTAGAGTCGAGTTACTCATCCACAGGCAACCCCCTTTTGTCTGGTTCTGCAGGGTGGATTAGGGGGGTCCAGTGGATCCAGCTGTGGCGGTGCGTATCAGAATTACCGACTGTGACTCTCCGCCCGAACTCAAGACCCCTTGAAAGCGGGATCCATTTGTCACTTTCAAGCGCCTATGGACCATGGTTGCTGATACTGCCGGACAGGCTGCCACCGCCATGGTTCAGCAGATGTAAAAGTACAGGTATTATAAAGCAACCCCCCTACCGAAGCCTCGTCTGGCTGGCCATAATAATACCGAAATCGTCCATGACGGGTTTGGCCAGCTAATTCCACTGCCTTGTCCTTTGCCTTCGATTCTTCCTATCCTTCATCCAAACACCTTCACGTGATGGACTAAGCATTATTTTGTGCGTTTAATTCATTTGCAAACCATCTACCTTCACTTGGCTGGTCAGTGGCGCCCTCTTTTTCTTAAGCCGCCTCTTCTCCTTCACGATGCCGAAAAACCGCCCGGCTACGTCGGGCTACGCTCGCCTCGCTCAGGAGGAGGAGGAACGCGGCTATCTCCACGATGAATCGGAAGACGAAGATATTGCCATCGCATCCTCGACAATCTCGACCTCTGCCCCTCGTTATGCCCCCGTCTCCTCTCGAGCCCAGATGCAGGCGTCCGGTCTCGCTACGCCCCCCAGCCATCGACGCCGACACAGCGCATACCAACGACGCGGCCGTCGCAACTCAGGCGTCGACATCAAGGCAATTAACGCGCGTCTTGAAAGGTGGGCGGAGGAGATTGCCTCCAAGTTCAAGATCAACCGTGTCAAAGGCAAGACTTTTGAGGAGGAAAAGCTTGAGATCTACCACTCGGTCTTCCAGGCTCCGCCGGGCGTTCGGCCTGTGACCGCGGAAGAGCTTGAGGCGGATGAGTTTGAGGGTCAGCAACGAAAGGCCAGGGCCGAGTTTGAGGAGATTATCGAGAGCGTGCGGCTCGCAATTGAGATGGATGTCCACCCACGGATGATTGCACAAGGCAGTTCGGGCAGTTACTTTGCCCGCAACCCCGAAGGCAAAGTCGTGGGTGTGTTCAAACCCAAGGACGAGGAGCCATACGCCTCGCGCAACCCCAAATGGACCAAGTGGATTCACCGGAACTTGTTTCCTTGTTTCTTCGGCCGAGCCTGCCTCATTCCCAACCTTTCCTATGTCTCAGAAGCCGCGGCTTACGTTCTCGATGCCCGTCTTCGAACCAACATGGTCCCTTATACCGATATCGTCTTTTTGTCCTCCAAATCCTTCTTCTATGACTTTTGGGATCGGCGCAAGGCATGGAAGGGGAAGAAAACGCTCCCCCCGAAGGCAGGTAGCTTCCAGGTATTCTTGAAAGGATACAAGGATGCCAACATCTTCCTTCGCGAACATCCGTGGCCTGACCAAACCAATACGGGCTTCCGTGCACAAGATGCGCCGAAGCGCAAAAAGCGGCCATGGAACGAGGCATGCCGTCCCTCAGGTGCGCAATCCGACGACGAAGACGAGGATGAAAATGGCTACATGCCATCGCCAAACCCGCGGGACGAGAGCCGCGAGAGGCGGTTCAACTGGACTGAGAACTTGAAGCAGTCGTTCCGCGAGGAGTTGGAAAAGCTGGTCATTCTGGACTATATTATGCGCAACACCGACCGTGGATTGGACAATTGGATGGTCAAGATCGACTGGGGCACTGAACAGGTCTCGATTGTGGCGGATCCGCCTAAAACCACCGAGCCTACACCCAAACACGACGAGGACGAACTCATGCCTCCGCCTCGCCCGGTTTCTGTTAATTCAAATGGTTCCCATCCCTACAAACGCCAAGAGACGATGATGGCAGTGAGCCGCACTGGGACCCCTCTGGCCTCATCCGAGCAACAAGCTTCCATCCAAGTGGGTGCCATTGACAACAGTCTTTCATGGCCATGGAAACATCCTGATGCTGTAAGTTCCCATTACTTATGTCTGCGATTATTATTTCCTTGCCGCTGACCCGCAATAGTGGCGAAGCTTTCCATTCGGATGGCTATTCCTGCCAGTTTCCTTGATTGGCCAGCCTTTCTCGCAGAAGACCCGTGACCATTTCTTGCCTTTGTTGACATCTACCGCATGGTGGAGTGGAACACAAATGGCTCTGCGCCAGGTGTTTGCTCAAGACGATGACTTCAAGGAAAGCATGTTCGCCCGTCAGATTGCAGTTATGAAGGGTCAAGCTTGGAACGTTGTTGAGACCTTGAAACATCCGGATCACGGCCCGCTCGAGTTGACGCGAAGGACTCGAGTTTGCGTGTGGGATGACTTGGTCGATGTGCCAGTTGCCATTCCGATGCGAGCTCCGTCTATGGACGCGCCGAGACGCCAAGCCACGAATTACGACTATGACGAAGAGGAAGAAATGGACATTGGTGCGACCATTTCCTCCAATGCTGAGAACAATCATGATCTTCTGGGGTTGGACTCAGCCCCGACTGACCTCCCCAACCCGAACCGCTTTGAACTCAATAGCGGCCCATCAGACCGAGATGACTCGATTGGCAGTCCAGCGACCTTTAATGATGGTGACTTTGCTCGCCGCAATGGAGATGGTGCTTTCGCTAGATCTCTAGATGGATGGCCCTCGCTACCCCAACGACCTACCAAACCCCGAAAGCACGGCGGCTCTGTGTCCTTCCGTGTGCCTCATGTCAATACTTTTGGCAGCGATGATCTTGAAGCTGACCTTGGATATGCTGCCGCCGAGGATATGGAAGGCAACCAGCGAAAAGTCATTGTGGAGCGTTTGGAAGCCGTCAAGAGCAAGAACCCGGTTTTCACTTGGTGCTAGAAGCGTATCTTCTTCCACCTTTCTTCTCGCGCTCCCTCCCCTTTCAATATCGTCGCATATTGATCTAACTATTTAATCGCAAATTCTTCGTTTAGCGTTTTTCTCTCGGTGCTTTCGCAAGGCATCGCAGGGTCTCCGGCAACAGTTCGTTTTTTTTTCTTCTCATCTTGCCGGGCTCTCATTGCAGGTGTATACCGATAGAGACATTTGCACTGCAACATGTTTCGCGAATATTTTTCCTTCTCTTTTTCGCCCGCCATGCTCATGATTGGGGAATTTGTGTTGTATATAGACCACTGGTTGTTCGCGTTGGGCTATGGCGCATTTGACTGAGCGCCTCATGTAGCATATATGACAAGACTTAATTCCATGATACCATCGTCCGATGCATTCTGTTTCTGCGTCTTCTGTCTAATGATCACACATTTCAAACCGAAGATTGCGATTAGTAGCAAGATCGTTCGTGTTGTCCGGTCTAAGAACATTCTAAATCTGCTTTGTCTCTTGAATCCTAACATCCAGAAGCCCGAAAATACTTCAAGTTCCTAGTCCGATCCGGTGCTGATTGAATACTGACTATCGCATCTGATCCTCTCTGAAACACTATCCTGCGATAGTTCGTGGAGTACCACGCCGAGGCTGGGGTATTTGCGGCTCCTTTATGGGCCTAGGGTCTTGATAAGCCCGCCCTTATCGGCGGGATCTTCCGAGTCAAAGCAACCTCGAGTGAGGTCATGTTCAGCTCCTCATTAGACCTCGACCCTCTTTTCACCCCAAACTTGACGCAAACACGTTTTTAGTGGACCAGAGGCCAGCACTGGCCATTTCTGGTGAAGAAGTTTGCACTCGTGGTCCTTTCGCACCTTCAAATGCCGTGAGCTCTGCGTGCAACTCGCGACGGGACCGCCCCTCGCTCAGTTGGTCACCTGCGCGTTTCGCTTCTCATGAGCCCTCAGCCTTCCAAGAAACTCTTTTCATTCGCCAGTTTTCTTCCTCCCTCTTTGATCTCTACATCTACCCATCGAACCTCCTGCAGAAGACGTTCCTTTTAGCCGCGGCACCATGGAGCCACACGCGGCGATGCTTCTGAACCCCAAGGGTTATCGGCGGCAAATTCAAGGCAATGGTAACGATCGCTTCACGTTCCCTTCACGCTCGCTTGACACGGACTGCTTTCCTGAGAGCTCCCCCGATCGCACTGGGTTGATTTTATCCCCCGTCGAATCCTCCCCGACCCCACCCATCGAGGCCCCCGAGTCATCTGGATGCGCTGGCTCACAATCTTCAGGTTCCGGACAGCAGATTCCGTCTCGACCTCCTCAACAACAGGCGCCTCAGATCTCACCCATCGCACCCCCTGGTACTGTCCCAATCATGCGCCCTCGATCGGGCCAAACCTCGCCGGAGGACTTAACCGTTCTTTTCGCCAATGCTCGTGATGGCGAAGAGAGCGACTCGAAAAGGACCTACCAAGAGATCAGTGATAGTGACGACGCAAGACCTACATCGCGCAACCTCATCGAGGATATCTATGACGTCGAACAGCGCAGACTTGGATATCAGCCGACGAAGAAACAAAAGCTGGATGAAATGGATACTAAAGTCAACATGACCAACAAGCCCGCGATCGCCACAGACAATCGTCTTGGACAGTGGATGAAAGAGGGCGAATCCAAGCCAAACTCGGTCTTAAACTCGGCCCCGACTGCATCCGATGTGGTGGATTTGACCGCGGATCTTCCCAAGGCCGTCGAAGACGACGATGTGCAGGTCACCGGATCCAACGACCTCAGCAACCAGCGTGTTTGCTACGGCAAGGTGGAAAATGCGATGGTTAATGCTTACCTCGTGCCGAAGCCCCGCGCAAACCCTGTCCTTGGACCAGAGTCCCTACAGTGGTCCTCGATGAAGCTGGACTTGGTTCGCGAGCCACGCAAAGGAGACAATCGGATTGATGTCAAGGACCCCTTTAGCACATCGTTTGGAACCGTCGATGCAAAGACTGCCATAGCGCTGTGTCCTTTACTTGATTCTCCAGCGTTGGGGATTGACGTTACTGCTCGGCTGGACATTCGAAAGAAGATTCCCGGCGAAGAGGTGGGGCAGCCGACGCATGGGCTTTATCGAATGTCGATAACACTGTACGGGCCCCGGAAGCATGTTGAAAAGGTCGGAAACTTTCTGGGGCGGCAGAACGTCTGGCTGGGCACCCCAGTGTTTGTCGAGATTGGAGTCCCTCTCTTCAACCCGCATGCCGAACAGAGGCGTCAAATGGCAGCCGCAGCGGCAGCAGCAAACAACGGTAACCGCCCGACCACCAACATTCGCTATGAAGTCCGCACAGCAGAGGAGGTGACAGATTCCGTGATGAAGATGTTTGACAAACTGGTCAGCATGGACATTCCTAAGCTAGAGCCACCGGCGGCAGTGAAGACACCTCTCCTGGAGCACCAGAAACAAGCGCTGTGGTTCATGCGGGAAAAGGAAGCGCCACGCAAATATGGCAGCAAAGAGGAAGACCACAACTCTTTGTGGCGCAAGATCGAACAGAATGGCCGCACCAAGTACCGTGACATTATCAGCGGTGTCATCTGTGACGAGGAGCCAGCACAGACGTACGGGGGCCTTTTGGCCGACGTGATGGGCCTGGGGAAAACCTTGAGTATTCTCTCTTTGGTCTTATCTTCGCTTGACGAGGCCTCTGAATGGGCCAGAAAAATGCCTGATCGCCAGCTCGTTCGAACCATCCCAGGCGTTCGTAACACAAGGACTACACTCCTGGTTGTGCCGCTGAGTACAATCGCCAATTGGGTCTCTCAGATTACCGAACATATCAAGCCACACTCGTTGACATACTATGTCTTTCATGGTGCTTCACGAAAGACTGACCTGGAAGAACTCTCTAAGATGGACCTGTTGATTACAACTTACCCCACGATCCACAGCGAGATCTTAGGAAGAGGTTCCAAGCGCGGCAGTCCTTTGGCGAAAATGAATATGTTTCGCATTGTTTTGGATGAGGCACACAATATTCGAGAGTTGAACAACCAACAAACCAGAGCAATCTTGAGCCTCCATTCAGAGCGTCGTTGGTCTGTTACTGGCACGCCGATTCAAAACCGCCTTGAAGATCTACTTGCGGTCACCAAGTTTCTACGACTGTTCCCCTACGATGATCGGGCCCGATTCACCCAGCATGTCATCAGCCCCATGAAAACTGGGAATGCCCATGCGCTCGCAAGTCTGAGAGTCTTGATCGACTCGTTCACTCTGCGCCGAGTTAAGAAGATGCTTGATTTGCCGGAGCGGACTGAGAAGATTGTCACATTGGAGTTCAATGAGAAGGAAGCGCAACTGCATGAATTCTTCCGGAATGAATCCAATGCCATGATGGGCGTCATTGCAAAGGAGAGCAAGAAGACCTTCAGTGGCCGTATGTACCACGTTGTTCTGAAAGCGATGATGATCCTGCGCCAAGTCAGTGCTCACGGTAAGGAGCTTCTGGACGTCGAAGATCGAGTGAGGACCAAGGGACTGAGCGCACACGATGCAATCAACCTGGAAGACAATGAACCAGACGAGGACCAAGACGCGTTCGACAAAAAGGCCGTTCGTCATGTCGATCTTATGATCCAGTCAGGAGACACCTGCAAGATCTGCGATAAGCTAATTGAGGTGCCAATGACCGAGACCGGGGCCCCGGACAAGAATGCTCCAATGGCTGTCTATCTGCCTTGTCTTTGTGTCCTTTGCCCGGATTGCTTCTCCTCCTGGAAGGCCGTTTTCGACTCCAAGCCGGACACTGAAATTCAGTGCCAAGTCTGTGATGGCTGGACCCGTCTCCAGTACTCCGAAGTTACTGCGGCTGCTCTTGACAGATTGCAAATCCAGCGAAAGGAATCTCGCAAGAATGGCAAGATTTTGGGCGAATATGAGGGTCCGCACACGAAGACTCTCGCTCTCATCCAGAATCTGCTGTCAATCGCCGAGGAGAGCAAGGCGCTGGTCAATGAACCGCCTATCAAGAGTGTGGTTTTCTCTCTGTGGACTTCGCACCTGGACTTGATCGAGATCGCTTTGAAGCAGAATGGTCTTGACTGCTTCACTCGACTGGACGGAACCATGTCTTTGAAGGCCCGCAGCAAGGCGCTCGATGCTTTTGCAAAGGATAACTCTGTCACCATCCTGCTTGCCACCATTGGTGCCGGTGGTGTCGGCCTAAATCTGACGTCTGCATCGCGCGTCTTTGTCATGGAGCCACATTACAACCCAGCTGCCGTCGCCCAGGCCGTCGATCGTGTACACCGCTTGGGTCAGCATCGCGAAGTTGTCATCATGCAATTTATCATGAAAAATAGCATCGAGGAGAAGATCCTTGAGCTCGCAATGAAGAAGCAAAAGCTCGCAGACCTCAGCATGAACCGCGCCAAGCTCCCCAAGGGCGAAGCCCAAGAGCAGCGAATGCGGGAATACCGCAGCCTGTTCAAGTGACGATGACATTTTTGCGCGACATCATCTCTGATTTTGGGGATTTTCATTTCTCGACCTCTTGCAAGACATGACCGTGATTATGCTTTCGTCATATTTTAATGATTCAGGTGGTGGGCGGGTGGTTTCCGTTTTTTCATTTTCATTTTCTGATTTCATCCACTGATACCCGGGGAAAAGGATCTTCAGGTTAATATCCTTTAGGCGCTGCAATCATTGGGTTTTTTTTTCTGATTTTTTAACCGACGACATGCACATTCCCCTCCTTTTTTGTGGTGGTTTGCAGGCTCCCGGCCCATACATGCGTGCGCCCTTGATATAGAGTGACACGCCATTGACATGATAACTAGATATCCCTACTTAGAATGGATGCTTCGATGCAAAGTCTCCTGATTGTAGGAATGCTAAATATTGGAGACGGGCCTTAATCTTCAAGGAACTCTCTTGAGGTTTGTCTCGTAATCTAGGCGGGACGAAGTCCTAATTCAGTGCCTCTTGTTTAGTTTTGTGAAACGATGGAGGCATCGCTGACACCCGCCGCATTCGAGGCTGAATCTGCTATGGATAGGTATCAGCTCCGACTGTCTCATCAGGTAGCCCCAGGCAGATACTGTAGCACGTTACATAGCCACGAGTAAATCACAACATCCGGATATTCTCTTTGATTTTTCAGGGAATATGGATGAAAGCCTATCAGCTTACCATATATCATGCCTAACCTCAAAGTTGGTCCCGGATACTCCGAGACAATGGTGTAATTGTCCAACCTAGTCCCTGCATAAAGTAGATCCCCGTATCTCCAGCCCAAAATCCATAAATAGTGGTGCGAGAACTCAGATCCAAATTATCTAGATGATCTAGATCCAAAAACCTTCACAAAGTGGTTCACCCTGTTCAACCCCCTCAAGCTATAACAACCTCTGCAATCTTATATCCACGAGTCTTCCACCTTCATGATGAAGCTCTACACACTTGCAGCCACAGCCCTCCTCATGGCACCCACTCTGGCCTGCGACTACCTCGATATCGGAAGGGACTGCGCCTGGGAAGGCAGCTGGCCCCTTTGCGGCACTACAGACGACCACATCGGGATCACGGTTGATGGCCGCACGCTGGTCGAATGGACCCGGGATGAGGATTGGAACGACATTTGCAAGAACGGGAAAGACCGAGATGGGGATTGTTGCAAAGAATATGGGCATAGCTGTGTTTCGGGGTATAAACGACTCTGGTGCAAGCATTACACTGGACCGAACCCTGTTGATGTCGCGGATGATGTGTTGACTCGGGTTCTGCCGGTAGTGCTCCCTTAGTCGAGGTGCTTGGGAGGAGGCACAGGCATCGTGGTAGTTGTGATGCCTTTTTGTTCGGCGGGGTTGCTTCTGTCTTTGGGTGGGAGGTTCAGAGTAGGAGACCGATGCGGGAAAGAGTTCTGGGATAGAAGTATTCCGACGGCAAGATGAACGAGTTGAGAAAGAGAAATATGCCGCCTTGGGTATCTGAAGCCCATACAAATCCGTAACATGAAGGCATCATCCGTCTGAAGTAGATACACCCTTGAAACTACCGATCACCATAGAGTCCCACAGAAACAGCACCTAGCACATCCTCCAACCGACCTCTCAGCTGCTTTAGCTCCTCAGCCTTCGCAACACGCTCCTTCTCTACCTCCCGCAACTGCGTCTCCAGTTCTCGAATCCTGGCCTCCTGCTCCGCCTCCGACGCACCGATCCCCGGTAGCACTGAGATCAGATATTCGATCTGCTGTTCTTTGATGATCAGATCACGCGCCAGCTCCCGCTGCCGAGCCGCAAAGGTGCGCGGAGAGTCTGGCCGAGGCAGGAGGTTGGGATCTTCGCCTTCGACAACTCCTGGTTCTGCACCGGGCTGTTGCGTTGGCGGGGGCACTGGGGATTGTGCGGCGCCGGCGGCTGCTGCGCCTGCGCCCGCTGAGGCTGCGATGGAGGCGGGGACGGGGGGTGAGGTGGTGTTTTTGGACATTTTGGCTAGGGCAGGAGCGGCGTTGGGAATGCCTGGTGGAGGGGTGGCGGGGGAGTTGTCATGGTATGTGCTAAGATAGCCTAGCGTGGCGTAGAATTGAGTTGCGAGCTGTTGATGGGAGATTGTGTTAATAAACGCGGTCACAGGCTGGTGTGGTGGGAAGGAAATACCTGGTCAAGACATGTTTGGAGCTGGGTCAGGATGTCTGCCATGATGGGCAATGTAAGACTGAAGAGGTTAGGAGAAGGAAGGAAGTCAACTGAGTATGATAAAGCAGAAGAAGTCGAGGATCTAGAAAGTGAGATAAGAAATGCCGCGGAGGGTGAATGCGGAGAGCTCGAATGCGGTGAGAGCGCATTTCTCGCCTTCCACACCACTCAATGCGACTTCTGCGCCTACATCATGGCCGCTTTGCCAGAGAGCTCTCAACCAGGTCTATCGGGTCAATAAGACCATGCCGTCGCTACTTCTTCCACTCCCGGACCCAACATGATTTGACGCCCTTCACCCGCCGCATCTTCAAGCTTCCCTCCGCACCATCTCCGCCAACCCAACAGCACAATGATCTCCCCACCTTCCTCTCCTACGCCGAGCGCACTGCTCTACCGCCCACAAGCACCGTCTACGTAGGAACCCACTACGAATACACCGTCCTTCAAAGCCTCCGCCGCTACGCACTAGCCCTGCACCGCATCGGCGGCCGCGACGACGCCGGCATCGACCTCGTCGGCACCTGGCACCTGCCAGAGCGGGAGCGGGAACGCGCTCTCCGCGTCCTGGTACAATGCAAGGCACTCAAGACCAAGCTGGGGCCTAATCTGGTCCGCGAGCTCGAAGGCGCACTTCGCCAGGCACCTGTAGGCTGGCGCACGGACCAGACCGTTGGCGTGCTGGTCAGCCCGCGCGAGGCAACCAAGGGTGTGCGGGACGCGCTGGCGCGAAGCTCATACCCTCTTTTTTGGATGATGGTTGAACTGGATGGGACGCTGAAACAGGCTCTCTGGAATGCTCGTGTTGAAGAGCTGGGGCTGGGACCGTTGCGAGTGGAGACGCGGTATGGCACTGGTGCGGCAAAGGAGTCTGGTTCTCTGACGAAGGAGGTCGCATTGACTTGGGATGGGAGTGATATTCCCGATATGGACGAAGTGGAGCAAAACTTACTTCGCTACGAAGAGCGATGGGTCAAATCCTGGAGCGTGGACTCGTCAGTTGACAAGCAAGCTCTCTTGGACGCCGTCGAGCGAATCTTTCCCGATGGTCAGCCCGAACGAGGACCAGACGGATCCGTGTCGGCTCAAGACCAGTTGAAAGTTCTGCAGGCTCTACGAGGAGAGTAGAACGCAGTCTGTATAATATCGCAACGATTTTTCGCAAGAAAGCGGCATTGCAATGTCATTAATACCAAAGCATCCGGGGGTATAACAAACTCCGCTAAACAAGTGTACACATATCCTCCTTAAAACGCCTGAAAACATACAAGTCCTACCATTACCCCTGCATCGTCGACCAGAAGTAATTGGCGTAGAAGAACCGAGAGAATTTCGGGTCGATGTTAACAACATGCACGTCGCCCTTGCGACTGTTCCGGATAACTGCGCGGTTGAAATTGCCCGCCTCATCAGGCTCGATATCAATACCCAGGGAGCGGAAGATTTTCAGTCGCAATCTGTCAAATCATTAGAAATTATTCACAGTCCACCCACGCCAAGTCGTCAACTTACATCGTCGCATCATCAGCCTCCCGCTCACGGCGCGTCGTCTCGTCACCTTCAAGACCCTGAGACTCCAAATCGGCCAGGCGTTCCTTGAGCATCTCGAGCTCACTCTCGAGGCGCTCGCTCTCAATTTCAAGTTCAGAAGCGGCCTTGGCAATACGGAACTTTTTGGTGTCTAGCTCCACAATCTCGGCGGCGTGTTTGCTGGAGTCGTGGACTGCTACAGATTCTTCGTGTTGGGTGGTTATGGAGTGGAGATTGCGGGCGAGTTTTCGTAGGGAGGTTTCGGCTTCGCGGATGCGCAGGTCGCGCGATTGTTGCAGGGTGGAGAGCGAGTCATTGATGCGCGTGACGGCCTGCTTGTCCGGTTGAATATTGAAGTTGCCGATTGTGTGGTGGATGAGCTGGGGAGAGTCAGTTCGGTGGCTTGATTATGACAGTGCAGCATCACGTACTGTAGCGGGATCCTCGTCGAGCAACATGGTGGGCAGAGTCTTATTCAATTGCGACTTGTGGTGGATTGTCCGTGTCTAAAAAGTCGTCCTGGTGATGGTGACGGTAATGGTGGGATGGGAGTGTTTTGATTGTTGCTGCCGCAACCGCCACACCGCGGCCCAGCGGGCAACAGCACCGCCACAAGTTTGGGTTCTTCTCTCCGCAAGTGACGTCTGCTTGTGACGGTCGGCTTTTCTGCTGCCTCCCCTCCCTGAATCTTCGCTATCGCCTAACATCCACTCGTCTCATTACGTCGATAGCTGCCATATTTTCTTTTACTCACCATGTCTAATCTTCCTTGTAAGACATCTATGATCCGTTTCGTGACCTGGCTATTTGACTGACTTATTGGCTCCATACAGATGCTGCGGATGCGGAGAGGTCTGTTGTCCTCCACTGACGATCGCTATTTTTACCGAGCTTTAGAGACTAATTTGTTGGCTTGAGTCTAGTCCGCTGAAGCCTGCTGAGCTGCAGGTGCTCCGGGCACAGTACGAGAAGGAGGGCGACTATGTCGGCATCCAAACGAAATTTAACTATGCATGGGTATGATCTCCGGCTCCCGCAGTGGACTGTTGGGCCCTTTGTCCTGGACTCTACCCGGAGATCAAACATGTACTGACTACCTTTCCGTGCCTTGCGGAATCTGTTTTGTAGGGTCTCATCAAGTCCAATATCCGGTCCGACCAGCAAGAAGGCGTCCGTCTGCTGTCCGAGATCTTCCGTGGCGCCCCGGAGCGTCGACGAGAATGCCTATACTATCTCGCCCTGGGCAACTACAAGCTGGGAAACTATGGCGAGGCCCGTCGATACAACGACTTATTGTTGGAGAAGGAGCCCGCCAACTTGCAAGCAGCCAGCTTGGGCTCCCTCATCGATGATAAGGTGGCCAAGGAAGGCTTGATGGGCATTGCGATCGTGGGTGGTTTAGCCGTGGCCGCGGGAGTGGTTGGCAGTCTGATTGTCAAGGGAGCTAGAAGACGGTGAGCTCTGTAATTTGGCGATTGGCGCGACTTGCACGCCTGCAAGGGCTGTGGCACGGCCTTGACGGGGGAGGATGTCCTTGCGTCGTGGGACTCGTGGCCCTCGTTTGAGCTGTCTTCGAGACGCGCTTCAACTGTATTTATGTTCATGTGGGGGCTTTCGTTCGGGCCTGCTTGATGTCTTAGCATTTTTGACGGCGTTTACTTGACTTGGCTCATTTACATACTTCTGCTGTCTTTTTGCCCTTCTCGCCACTATTCGTTCGTCCCGTTTTCCAAAGCCTGGGGTGCATAGGCAATTGCATACTCCGTACATAGCTCTGCGGATTTATGCTCCAGCCATGAGCATTGTATACACATAGTCTAAGGTTATAATGATCATTTAAGATTTAACCTGTCTTTCCATGTACATCTACAGCAGCTCTGTTGTTTCCTATCCTTTTCATGGGCTCTCTAGCCGTTTCCGAGTTGATCTACCGCGCTTCGCCCTCCTTGCCACTTGCATCACCAAGCGTCCGAAACGTCTTACTGGAGGAAGAAACGGCGCTGCCTGAAGTATCTGCGTGGCTAATTTTACTTAAGCTCGTTGATCAACTGCCCTTGAAAATCTGTTGGTTTCATCTGTGTCTCCAAGGGTCGCTTGTTTCATGAACCTGATCGTATACTTCAGGCAACCGCAGGCACCGACGTCACACTCGAACAAGAACTAGTCGCATTGAACACGTCGAATTTCACTTCATCTGGCCTGATACTTGCCTTCCCTGTTGATATCCGTCCTTCATCTGCATGGTGCATTTGACTTGTTTGATCGACCGAGGCAGCTGCATAGACCGCAAAGATCTCACTTTGGCTTTGCCCCGCGGCTGATAAGACAATGACGCGTGACTCCGCGCCTCGACACCTGACGCTTTAACTCCAACGACCCTTTGTCCTTTGTTTGTCTTTTCCTATCCCATTTCTTTGTTTCCACACACTTAATTTCATCCGGTAACGCCTTGTGGCTCTTCGCGCCATCTTCCGGCGATATGGCCGACGAGGGCGATCGCGGTCTCTGTCATGCTTGTGGCGGAGTCTGGCTGTTGGAGACCAGACCAGACGGACATGATGATCTGAAGTGCCCACACTGCGAATCCGAATTCACAGAAATCGTAAGTGGTAAATGGTCTTTGCTTTTTTCTTTCCCTCCCATTCTACCCCTGATGTTTCTAACCGCCGGTTTCTCTTGTAGATTGAAATCCCCCCCGAAACGCCTCAGCCTGAACCCGAACCCGAACCCCAATCGCAGGGATTCAATCCATGGGCTGATCATAATCCGTGGGCCCCAGAAGAATCAGTACCAAGCGGTTGGATGGAATCCGGGTCCCCTGGCTATTCTCACCGTTCATACCGGTCTCCCGATGGTCGCTTCACCTTTAGTAGCACCACGATCGGTGGCGGGTATTCCCCGCGCCGCCCCGCCCAGCCAGGAGAGACGCCCTCACCGTTTATGGCGACCCTTGATGGTTTCTTCCAGAGTATGGGGGTGAGGTATACTGATGAAGAGACGCAGCGAACCCCAGTGATGAATATGCCGCCTCATTCTCATGCAGCGGGCATGCGAGAGCCGGATGTCATGCATGATGGGTTCCAGCCTCAAGGCGGAGGTGCCAGGCGCCCCCAGCAATTCCATCGTGATATGAACGTCCTGCAACAACTGCAGAGTTTCGCTAGGTAAGTCATCAGATTTCCCCTACATCGGCATGTCTGCCGTGTGTGGAACTTCTTGTACGTAGCTAATTTAGGGCGTCTTCGGCATGGCAGTTTTCTCGAGGTTCTTGAAGGAACTCGCGAGACCCAAAGAGGCACTGCCGGACATGGTGCACACATCCCAGCTGGCGCGAGCCCTTTCGCAATGCTCTCGGCCATATTAGATTTGAATCGCAATGGCGATGCCGTATATTCCCAAGAAGAGCTTGATCGGGTCATATCGCAAATGATCGACCACGCCCAGCAAGGAACAGCTCCGCCCCCAGCTCCAGAAAGCGCGATTTGTTCGCTGCCTCAGAAGAAAATGACGACGGAGATGATGGGGGCGGACGGCAAGGCCGAGTGTTCGATTTGCATGGAGGCCGTGGAACTTAACACAGAGGTGACAGTGCTGCCCTGCAAACACTGGTTCCATTTCGATTGCATCAAAGCGTGGCTGAGCCAGCACAATACATGTCCGCATTGCCGACGGAGTATTGATTCGACTGGCGTGTAAGTTGAACCGTGGCTATGCTATGGCGGCCATCAGAATCAGTCGAACGAGAGAGTCGGTCAGCTGACATCATGATGTAGCACAAGCCCTGGCGAAGGCGCCAGCGAGAACCCGGTCGTAGACTCGGACAGTCCTGAGAACTCTTCATCTTCTCAGAGACAGCGCCGTCGCTCATCCCCATTCACTTCGCGAAGCCTCCGGAGCGCTCGATCTTCGATGTCGAGGTCGAGTCGCACTTCACCCACCCCAGAAACGGCCGAGCCTGGCGTGCGACGGGAGAGCCAGGGCGAAAGCTCTCATGGTGGACTTACCGGCTGGGTTTGGAGCCGATTTGGTGGTAGTAGCAGCTGATATGATGAAGCTTTAACGAAGAGCACGATATGCAGCGTTTGGCTTTTCGTTTCTCTTTTGTTCTTTCGGGTCGTCGGCGTCATGGGCGCTTTTTGGTGACACAGGTTCAATTTCTCGGCTTTGATTTTCGAATTATCTCGCCTCTCATACCCCTTGGTTTTTGGCCAACTACATCTTCATCTGCTGCACTGGCGGTTCCCTCTGTGTCATAGTCCTCTCATATCGTTTCTTCACGTGTACATATTATTTTCTGGGCCTGTTCGCACATTGCCGTCAACTCTGAAGACACAAGACAGATACTCTACCATTTCCGCAAAAGAGCGTCCTACGTTGAGACCTCTAGCGTAATTGATCAATTCTGCAAACGCAAAGATCTGGTCTTGGCCCGTAATATCAGGGATAGCACCAGCCTTTAATCATGAAAGTATAGCTTAAGCCCACCTAGCCAGTGTAGATACCCTGATCCTTCCCATGAAATCACTGACTACCTCCAACCTTGACAATCTTCCCTGATTCAACCTCATATACATACCCAGTAATCGGCACATCCAGCACAAGAGGACTCTCCTTGAGAACACGGATATCATCCAACACACTCTGCGTCAGATCTCCAAACGGCAAAAAAGCAATATGATCAGCATTTTGCTTAAGCTCAGTCCGGATCTTGTCCCTGATCACCTCGTCGGTGAAAGTGAGCATGCCGCAATCGGTCTGATCATTTCATGATTGTTAGTCTCGATGCCTTGTTCGATTGGAAGGTTCTGCACTACATACGTGGTGCACGATGACAATCTCTCGAGTCCCGAGGAGTTGCTGCGAGATAACAATGCTGCGGAGTGCATCGCTAGCCCGGCCGCCTGCATTGCGGATGACATGGGCATCGCCTTCTTCGAGGCCGAGGGCACGGGCAGTGTCTGGATATGTATACGTTAGTGGGGTTGTGTCGAATTGAGAATCTGTTATGGAGAGATGCGAGGTTAAGGCCTCACCGAGGCGTGCATCCATGCAAGCTACTACGGCAACTTTTCTAATGGGACAACCGAGGTGAGCTTTATCTCTTTGTTACTTGGAAGCTTGGATGAGACTTGGCTTGACGCACCTCTGGGGAGGTAATGCCAGATCTCCTTTGGTAAAGGAGGAGGCGTATTTGGCATTGGCGGCTTCGAATTCGGCTGCGACAGACATAATGGAGACTACCTAATGGCTGAGGACTATTACAGAGCAAAGGGACCTTGGGGACGAGAAACAAGATATAAAGAGGTGATATCTTCCCCGCATCGAGGTGTTCGTGAAAAGATAGATGATGTGATCTTAGTTCAGCTTGGCTCGGGATGGCGTGATGAAGCCTAATTGATCTGCCGGCCAGTAGAGAATCCGAGATGATCATTTGAGTTGCGAGTTGAAGTTTGTTGTTTAGAATCTGATTGTTTGCTAGATATTGGACCTTGAAATCCCTTACGACAGAAGTACTAAGTGTTCCATTGGATCTACCACCTAGGGCTCTCGGAAATGCAAAGACTCTTGCACCTCAATACTCCTTCTTCGCAACCTGATCACACAAATCACGAAGAACACCCCCCAACCACTCAAAATCACTCTTCTCCAAATACACCTGCCCACTCAAGCGCGTCCACAACCAGGGTCCATGACGGAAAACCGGTACAAACGTATCATACTTTTCCATAAGGGTGCTCTGAATCCACCCAAACACCCGCGCAGCTTCCTCAGAAGTAACAGTAACAGAAGCCCCAGGCACAGCGGACCCATCATCAGCAACGCCAATCGGCAGACGCACCGTCGTCATCGCGCACTGGCGCATATTGCTCGTCTGACCGGGCTTCAGATCCGGCTCCTGCATGACTTCCGTCCCAAGAATGTCCGCGACCGCGTCGGCGGCGTCGTTAGCCAGCTTGATATTGTAAGAGATGATGGCGTCTTCGCCGCCGCAGACTTCCTGGCGGAACTTGAGTGCGGCAGGAACGCAGATATACGCGGAGTCGTCGCTGGTTGCGACGAATTCGAATAGCTCCTCAAAGGGGGTCGTGGTCTTGACAAGATTCGCATCTTGGAGAACCGAGGCCATGGTTTCGGGTGAGTTGACTGCGGGAATGAAGCCCCAGGAGGTGGGGAGCGTGCTGCGCATGAGATGTTGGTTGCGCTTGGGGACGTAGAGAACTGCCGCGCTGCGAGGGGTGTACAGCCACCTAGTACAAGAGTTGAGTCTCCGACAATTCTGAGCGAAGGCGGGAAGTTGAAGACCTACTTATGGCAATTTGAGACGAAAAAGTCGGGCTGCAGCTTGCTCATGTCGAGATGGATGTGCCCGATACCGTGGGCACCATCGATAACGCTCAGGATCCCCTCATCCCGACAGATAACAGTGAAACGCTCAAAAGGGAAGCGCACACCGGGGTTGCTAACAACTGCATCGAAAATAGCCGCACGAACCTTAAGCCCTTCAGCACGGGTCTTCCGGATAACATCGCGGAACCCCTGTTCAAGGTCGCTCTCCGCAATGGGGTATTCAAAGGGCACTTTCCGGGTCTGAAAGGCAGAATGTTCCTGCAACGAGACCAGGCCTTTCTCCACGGCGCCGTAGACTGGCTCGAAGTAAACGACTACCTCTCCGGCATGGAAGTTCAGGTTGTACAAGACGGTCGCGACGCCGGTAGTAGCGTTTTTGACAAAGACGCATTCGTCTTGTTCCGCGTGGAGAATCTTTGCGAGCTCGCTCCGTGCTTCGTTTAGAAGCTTTGTATGCTGGATCCGGATATATGGATCGGGTCGCAGGTCGGCGATATCTAGAAAGGCGCGCTGGGCGTCGCGGACAGGTGCTGGATGTGCGCCAAAAGAGCCTGACCATTGAATGTGAGAATTGCACTGTATTGAGAATATTTCAGGAGGATTGATACATACCGTGATTGAGGCATTTATAGGACGGGTCGAAAAGCCAATGCTTCAGCATAGGCTTGCCGAATGGCGTTTGAAGGGAACCCATACTGCCAAAGAGAAATAACCTAGGACGGTAGAATGCTAATGGCTTATCCTGAGGATATCAGAATTCCAGCAGTTGCAATGTAGATAGTAATTATAGGTAGTCAGCAATGGACTAATGACCGATGTATAAGAACTGCTGTGAGGGGTCTGAAGCGGCATAAACGATAACAGGCTGACCAGGATTGAGTGAGTCACTTTGCGGTTCGGTCGGGCCACTCAATATTAATCCCTTGACTACTGGAGCTGTTCAGAGCCACAAAATGCCACGCGAAGGGCGCGATGAAAGCGGGACCCCGCCGGGTTATGTGTAAGCAGTTTACGGAGTAGAAACTTCGAAGAATGCATTCTTCTGTTCTGGCCGTCAGTATAGCTTACATGCGGATCTGGTAGATTTTTTTGATCGCATTACTCGTGCTATACGCTAGTTTTTAGAATTCTCAATTGAATCTCTCCAGCTATCTGACGGTAGTCCTCTATACTTCCCCTACTTCCCCCGCAATGCCGCCTGTGTAACGACAGCCGACGATAGCCGCACAAAACTTGAACCGTGCGGAAATCGTATACCATAGATACTTCCACCCTGAAACTAACGATTTCAGAGCTCAAAGCGTTTCAGACAGATCTTGATAGCAAAAGCCAAGATGTCAGCACCACGAGGGAAATAGGGGCATTGGCATCGGGTTTTGCGGCTTCTGGAAGGAAGCCAATGCCCGAACTTAATATGAACCTACGCAACAATAAATAGTCTACAGCCCTCTATGTAAAGATAAGAAAGCATGTCCCATCACGGCAGGCGTCAATTGCCCACCACCCGAACAACGACAATGCTCCGTCAAACAGCAGATTTCCTCCTCCGCACAGTCGGCCTGGTGCTAATTTCAAGCGCCTATTTCTGGCAATTCCACGCCCTAAAAGGTTGTTCGAGGAGAATCCACCCCAACATCTCATCAAGCTCACTGTATTTCTTCAGTTACCGAGATATTCGGACTCGCCAACCCCAATTTCGAAAAAGCAGCACTCGGACCGGCAATTGGCTGCAGAAACGCAGCCGCTGGGATTATGCTTCTCATTCTCAGTTTCAAGGGACATCGTGGGCTTGCTGGGCTTTTTCTCTTTGTCTGGGTCACGCTTGTAGGACCTGAGGACATCTATATTTGTGTCAAAGAAGGGACGAGTTGGCGGACGCATGCGGTGAATTTGGCGGTTGGATGGGCTATATCGGTGTTTTCGTGGTGTACTTGAGAGCTTCGTTATAGATTGGACCGCAGAAATCGGCTCTATTGTACCATGAGATGATCCTTTCAAAGCGCATAGATCGTCATGAGACAAAGGCAAAACTGATGAAAGAGACGAACACATGCACTGGAAGGATTTTCCCTACTCCACAGCGATATCCTGCTTGCAACCGCGGCTCAACGCAAAATAAGCGGAGATCATATCGATTGAAGATAATAATTATTATTATACATAATTCAGGGTATTTCGCACACAGCGTTGAATGCCCAAGAATCATTGGAGGTTGCAAGGCGAATGGCATTCTCAACATCGCGCTTTCGGAATGCTGGTCCGCGACCGACACAGATAGGGCCGAGGGAAAGATCTGCGACAAGGTCAGTAAATATATGTGACAAGACAACGAAGACAACGATTGTTTTCGGCATCACTCACATCTAATGAAGCTCGCCGCGTTGAGCTGCGGAGCCGAATCGAACCTGGGACTGGAGAGAGGCGAGCTTGGGTCCTGAACACGAATTCCGCGCTCCTGTAGTAGCCTTTGCACACCACTCGCATCCATCCACTCCTCGGCACCAGATTCAATGATAATTTGCCACGTTCGAGATGACACGGCGAGTTGTTCGGGCGAGTAGCTATTCCTCCTTGAATAGAGGGGGCTGAGAACTTTTGTCTTCAACTCGATCGTGTCTCCTATTTCGTCGTGCATCGCCGCGAAGAATCCGGAGATTAAGCGGTTGCGCTCCTCGATGGTCAATCGTTTGCCGAAGATTGCTTTGATCCTTGGATCGTCTCCGGGCGAGCTTGTTAATAGATGGTATCCATTCTCGCAGCATTGTCGGACTAGACGGTGTGAGAGTGTCCAGCGCCCTTGCTTCAAGAGATTGTCGGGCGATACTGTGGTCGGGAAATTCAAGGCGGGGCTAGGGATAGATGAGAAGGGAATTTCAGGAGACGACAAGACTATTCCGAACGGTAGGATTGCTTGTTCTTGGTAGGGAGGCGTGGGGGGCAGTTGCGGTAGACCAGGCCATTGAGCCACGAGGTTCGACGAGGACTGAATATTATCGCTAATTATCGGTAATGAATCAAGCTGCGTTATGAGCGGATTATAATTTGAGATTATATCTTGTGTATCACTGAGCGTGGGAGACGTCGAGGGCGATATGTTCGCCGGGGCTGCAGGTGCTTGTTCGGCCTCGTCGCAGCCACTTTTGGCGAGCGACACACATTGCTGTGTGATTTTTTGCAGAGCAGCTGTGACACGAGGCTGATTCTGGAGAATCCCAGCCTCGAAAAGAAGATTACTAAAAGAAAGGAATGACTCGCTGAGCTCCTCGATGCCCGACTCGAGTTCCTGCACGCGGGATTGCAGATTGACGATCGTGGTCTCTTTTCTCTTGCGATATGCTTGCTGCGCGACGCGTAGCTGCTTTCGACGTCTCTGGATGTTCCTTGAGTTAGCGTCAATTTGCTCTGTAACTAGTTGCTCGAGATGTACCCACCTCGGGAACTTGCTGATCGTCCGTCACAGTTCGTGGCCGGCCTCTCTTGCGAGGCGCGGGCGCTTCAGTCATTGCTTCGACCATCGTGTATTGCTTCTTGAGGTTCTTTTCTTATCGGTGAAGACATGCAGTGATGTAACGGATAAGATAATTTGAGAACGCGAAAAGGACGTGTGGACGACGTTGCTTTACTCATCGGGGTCGGGGGGTCGGAACTGTTGAATAATCGAAAAATCGGTGGAGGATCGCCACGATTGACCCGAACTCCGCCCAAAGTTTATTTGCAAAGTGCGATCTCATCCACCTAATAACTAGTTAACTAACTAATGAGCCTCGTATCCATTACCAATCAACCTGCCAAGAGTTGTTTTCAAAAACAATTGTCTCACAGACGCGTATCTTGGTCTCAGGGCACTCGTCTGACTGATCGACCAAGCCGAGGCATCCACTCTGACCGATTAAGAAGAAATGGAATCGTGGAAGGGCTTTTCATGTCACAATTGAATTTTGTTCTCGAAGATAATATCAACTCGGGAGCATTTGACGCAGGTTTCTTATAGCTAAAGTTGCTTCTCATGCATGTCATTCACCCAAGTAAAGAATTTTCAGATCAATATTTAAAATTTTGAGAACAGAAATTGAAAACATAATATCCCCATCCCTCATCTAGTTTTCTGACCCGATCTCAGAATGTAACCCCGTCTCTTTTACAAGAACCAGATAGGGTTGGCCAGACCAATAGCAGAATCATCAGTAACGTTACGGACCTCCACTCGCACAAACTTGAGGCCAGCAGGGAGCTCGTGCTGAAGGGTCTTTCCATCCGCAATGGTAGTGTTGAAGAAGTAGCCCTTGTCAGAGATAAAGCAAGCCTTCTGGTCATTCATACCCTCAACGGTCAGGAAAGCCTTAGCACCACTGGAGGATCCGTGAACCTTGTCACCAATCTGAGCAACGTTATTCTGCACGTTGACGTTGAACGACATGGCCTTTCCAGGACCCTCGACGATATAAGCGCGGGCATTCTTGACAGCAGCGACGATGGCAGATTGCTTGCGGCCGCGCGAGTTGACGACGGTGGTGGGAACACCGTTCAGGGAAGGGGGAGAGTGCGAGTCACTGCCGCCGATGGCGGCAGTGAACTTTCCAGCGACGAGAAGGTCGTGCCACTTCTGGATGGACTGCTGATCGGTGGAATCGAAGCCGGCGTTCCAGACTTCAATGGCATCATTGTGGTCCCAGTCATCGAAGCCCCAGTTGCAGGCCGGGCAGGCGGCGAAGGGGTGGTTGACGGAGACGAAGCCACCGGCACGGTGAACCTGCTCGGTAGCATCGACAAAGCCAGCGACATCCTGGTAACGCCAGTCGATGAGCTGCTCACGGTCGAGACCGGCGGCCTGCCAGTGTCCATGGCGAGTGGTGACCTCGATGGCGCGACAGATCAGGAGATCCGGGGCAAGGGCCTGCTGGTAAGCACCGATAATGTTGTTGCTGGTGTCGGTGTTGTGGTCGGAGAAGAAGATGAACGAGAGATTCTGGGCCACGGCATTCTGGATCTGCTGGTCCGGGGTGTATTTTCCATCGGAGTAGACCGTGTGCATGTGGAAGTCACCGCGGAGCCACTCCTGCTGCTCGAACTGACTGATAGTGTCAAAGTCAACCTGGGCAAAGGTGGGGGAGAAGTAAGTGTCGACAGGATCGAAGCCCATGACAATCTGCAACTGCCAGTCGATTCCCTCGGGAACGGAGTTGTAAGGACCCAGAACAACATTCCAGGTACCGGGCTCGATGGCACCGGGGTTGTAGCCAGGAGTGGCCCAAGAGGGGGTGATGGTGAAGTTGTTGCGGAATCCACCGGACCATCCGCGAGTACCAAAGGTGTCGTTGACGCCGTTCATGAACTGGTAGCCGCGCTGGTCGAAGACCCCCAGGTCCAAGGCGTTGCCCTGGCCCTTGAGGGAGTAGTTCTGCAGAACATACACCGAGGTAGTCTCAGGCTCGACCACGAACGGGACATAGACAAAGGACATGACCTGGGAAGCATCGATATGGCCAGTCAAGTTGAGGGTGACGGGATCGCGGGCAGAGACGCCGGCCACAAGGGCGGCCACCAAGGGAAGAATTGCAGTAGCCTTCATCTTTGCTGACTAGAAGCGAGACACAAATATCTGGAACGGAGGGGGGCTGTCTGCTTTTGAAACAGGGATTCTCCATGTCTTCTTATATGCCAGTCCAGATGAGCCGATGTAACTATAACCAATCAAGTTATCACAATCAAAGATCAAGGTCGATGTTACAACAATTACCCTGGTGCTCCCCACGTGGGTGGTGCATTGGAGTGCTGGAGTGCAGGGATGTCGGGTATCGTGCCCGGGGCTGCCGATCGCAATTAGTAGTTTATCAACTGTATCTGGGTCTGCCGAGCCCTGCAGGTATCACTTAAGGGCAATATAAAGAAGTCCAGTTTCCCTCCATGAGTCAATGATGGTAGACAATGGCCTAGAAGTCCTGGAAGCCCTTCGGACCCCGACGCGAGCCACCGATTAGCAATACCATCGCCATTGATCACGGTGACAAAAAGCAACGGCCAGCAGATGCAGTACGAGAATGAGAATTAGAATGAGTCAGTGATTTCCTCACCGAACTGACCAGAATCGTGAATCTGGCTATGGTATCCGATGCCGCCGGGCCTAAACAGGAAGGCACATAAAATGGTCTCGTTCCTTTTTTGCCATTAAGGTCCATGGACGCGCTTCCTCAGGCAGAGGGTTCTCTGTCAGTGCGCTCCCCGCAATAAGAAAAGAGGTGACCGAAAAGCTCAGAATCCCTGTTTTGTCCAGGCACCAGTGCACCCCAAATTACTTCTACGAGCGGTCCGGGGGGTGGCAGTTGTTTGACGTTACGATCGCCAAGTTACTCAGCCGCTGCTAGAGCCCACGTGGGGGGTTCTTGCACGTCAGGCGCGTCCAAGTTCCGGCGGTTCTGCGTGAACTTCCGTGCAGTCAGTTAAGCTTTTTTTGATGCCCACCAATTAAGCACCCCCGAACTGAATTCCTCGTCTCGGGCTCCACTCTGGACCCTGCGACATTCTAGACAACCAACAAAAACAGTGTGATCGAACACTCTACTACGGTGCTTTCTTCGTGGATCGGGGATGCCTGGTACTTGATCTCCATTATGAATAATATCTCTTTCTATGACGGTCGAGGCACACTCAATCCCATCGCATTCTATAGGTCAGCCCATGGGATCGTCGTGACAGGGCACGCACGCAGCTTGAGCAATCGGCCACAGCAGATGGAGCACCGTAAAAATTGGACGAACGAATCGGCCTAGGCTCTACACCAAGGGAGTAATTTTTGCTTCTTTCAACTTGACGGAGTCTACCGCGTGGATCAAGCGAAATACTCCGAACAAGAGAGCCAGGCAATGAATATCTTTACTCAATCGGTGATGGTCCTCGCGCCACCAAGGGTTTTGCGTACGGCCGACGATATATGAGGGGGCTATTGCCCAGCTTGTGCCCCAGAAAGATCTCCGACAGACATCCCGTTCACTCTCTTGGGTCATCTCAAGCGGATCTCCCTATCTTTCACTCTCTTCCCCTCCTTGTTACAATGAAGTTTACTACCAGCTTCGCCCTCTCGGGGCTCATCGCCTCTGCTTCGGCTGTGCCGATTGCCCAGGGTCCCTCTGGAAAGTGGTTTGACCGTAAGTTCTGGTTGACCTACTATGTGCCCAATTATATTCTAATACATGCCAGGCTTCGTGGTGATCGTTATGGAGAACACCAACAAGGTCACTGCTCTGGCTGACCCTTACTACCGCTCGCTGGCCGACACCGGTGTTCTGCTGAACGGCTACCAGGGTAAGAATCAGTAGTTGTCATGATCAAAACTTTGAACGCTCACCATCGTTAGGTACCACTCATCCTTCCCAGCCCAACTACATCACCATGATTGCTAGCACCACTGCCGCTGGTGTCTTTGATGACGGTGACCACAACACCACCCAGAACAGCTTGGTCGACATCTTCGAGCCTGCTGGTATCTCCTGGAAGGCCTACCAGGAGGGCTACTACCCCCTGGCTGGCGGTGCCTGCAACCCCATCCACCAGAACAAGACGTCTGGCTACGTCCGGTAAGTCAAACTCCTTCACAACGAAATACTTCTCTTGTGACTCTCTTACTGATTATCTCCTCAGCAAGCACAACCCTTTCATGTCCTTCGACAACATCCGCGAGAACCTCGCTCGTTGCCAGAACATTGTCAACGCCGAGGAGCACTTCGCTGCCGACGTTGCCAAGGGCAAGCACGCTCCCCAATACATGTTCTACACCCCTTCCCTGAAGAACGACGCCCACGACACCAACGTTACCTATACAACCACCGACCTGAAGTACCTTATCAACACCATGAAGAGCAATGAGCAGTTTATGAAGAACACTCTGATCCTCATCACCTTTGATGAGAACGGTAAGATCTAATGTCATCTTGCTATTATGATACCCTGTTTGCTGATGACATGACAGATGTCTACTCTCCCGATTCCTACGGTACCCCCAATGACGTCTACTCCGTTCTTCTCAGCAAAGACGTCCTGACCTGCACTGGCTGCGTTGACCAGCAGTTCTACAACCGTGAGTGTCTCCTAACCCATGCCATACATACAAAATATTTCCCTGATACCTGGCAATCTCTTTTATCATTTGCTAACTCGCTTGCAGACTTCACCATGCTCACCACCCTCGAGCAAAACTGGAACCTGACTGCCATCCCCAACCCCGACGGCGATGGCCCCATGTGGGACACTTGGATGCTGCCCTTCTCCAAGCTGAAGGTCAAGCACGATTAGATTTGTGTTCGCGGACTGATGTAAATTAGTAATAGTGATATGTATACTTAGTTGGAGGTCGTGATAAATAATGCCGTATGGGTTCGTCCTCCTGGTCAATCGGTCCTTGCAGGTCGTGATAAATAATGCCGTATGGGTTCGTCCTCCTGGTCAATCGGTCCTTGCTTCAAGATGTGTTATAGATACTTGAGAGTCTGCTACGTCTTTTGTTCGACTTGTGCGATTCTGTCTGGCCTAGCACCGCTCTCTCTCTCTCTCTCTTTGAGTTTGCTTGGTTCCATTGACAGGGTCATCCAAACACGAAAGCCCTGATAGGGCTGACAGTATACAAAACAACACTGAGTACTCCCATCCTGGAAAACCGACGCCTTTATTTCGTCTGAGCAGCTACCCTTGCACTCCTCCTCCCCCTCCTCCCCCCAGACTCACGCTCATCAACCTTACTCTCCCCTTCCAACTTCCTCTTCCCCAACTTCCCCCCAGGCACAGCCTTATCACCAGGCACCCTCCCTTCCTTCAACATCTCCACCAGCGCCTCAATCCTCCTCCCTCTCACCCCGGGCTTCGCCGTTTCAACCCTCCAAAGCACCGCATACCGCTCACTCCTCTTCAACCCCTCAAAAAAGACCCTCGCCTCCGGCTCCCGCGCCAGCCTACTCCCAAAGTCCTCAGGAACACCCATACTCTTCGGCCCCGCATACGCCCGTTCCCACCGCCCATCCGCCTTCGCCGCCTCCACGGCCGCCAGCCCAGCAGCCCTCATCCGCCCACTCTCCACCAACCGCGCAACGGTGGCGACATTCTTCTGGGACCAGATACTTTTCGCGCGGCGCGGGGTGTACCGCACGAGCCAGTAGTTATCGTCGAGGGCGTTGGCGCGGCCGTCGATCCAGCCGAAGCAGAGAGCTGTTTCGACGGCTTCGGCCGCGGCGAT
>JAXQJV010000124.1:0-32568 GCA_037042255.1 Penicillium sp. PG106-07D | reverse complement strand
ATTCGTGCTCTGCTTGACACACGTCCTTCAAATCTCAAAAATCAGACTGGCCACACGCAAGCTCCCGACAATAACTGAAAGTATAACATTTGAGTATTTACAGTTCCATGCACCCTGTAATCTGTACAGTCCGCGACGCGACCACCTTCCGAGCACGGTTTTGTCTCCCTAACCTCGTTTCTTCCTTACCTACGGCAAGTTGTATTCATGCCCTACCACCCTCTCTGCTTGTGATAGGAATGCGCATGGGACTTTGGTGTCGAAGCACTCCGGCTTCATGCAATGTGTATGCAATTAATTAACACCCATCGAATTCTTTGAATAGAAAATCCCACCCTGCCGTTTGAAAATGCCTCCTCCAAAAGCGCCATGTGAGCATTCCATTCGCCCGCGGACAGGCTGGTGTCGTTTTCCCCGCGTCACTAGCGTAGCCTCGGCCGCTTGTCAGTGTCAACTTTCAAGTTGTCAACACAGGACACTGCCAAGAAGTACTAGGGCGGAAACTGTAGTAGTCAGTTGGTTCTTAGCTGCCGACTAAGTGTTTTAGCGACCTCGAGTTAATATATCGTACCCTGGGTCGCTGACTCGTGGGGACGTTAGGTGGCCGTCCTTACTAAACGGAGTAGTCCGCGCCATGACAACCATCCTATTTGGGTCCCGTCGGACGGCCTACCACCCACCTTTTTGGGACTAGAGCCTTACCAAGTTCCCAGAGCTGGTGGTAGTGGGGAAAAGAATAATGAATCTGGCAATCTGGCAATCTGGCATCGCCGAAGGACAATATAATAATACGATTGTAGTAGGAGCGATCAAGCAATCAATCTGGCAATTTATCGGGGTTGATTCTTGATCTCCATGGACTCGTGGGGCTTGCCACAAGCTAGTAGGCTACGGAGTACTTCTGGCTCGATTAATATCTCACGACGGAGTAAGCAATATAGTACTGCGAACTGTCCCCCGCATGAACTCTCCATATTGCTCTTGCATAGGGACCTGAGCGTTGACCTCTCGCTGTGGACATGTGCTGCTCCTCGGCAGTTCACCTGTCATTCTCCGTTCGGTCGACTCGGTACAACCATCGCATTCTACTTCATACGGACGAGACACGCGGCGTTCGACGTGTTGTCTGATGAATCTTTTTTCAAAGTCCAGACTTCAAACATGACCCCCTCCCAAGCACCGCTTGATCACAGCCGATCGGAAAATCACACGCAGATCTCGGAGGGTGCCGTAACTCTGTCAAACATTGAAACTCCTGCCTACTCCGTGTAGGCGTGTACAGGACTTCTACGCTCCAAATTTAGTCTGGCTTGTTCTATATTCAATGCCACTGTCCGAGGTTCTCGCCTCGCGTACCTTCCCTCTTCCTCCGACAGCAACAGGGATGCATCTCGTATACCCACCGATTTCTTCTCGCGGGGCCCGCGCCCCCGGAATATCGTACATTCCCATGATTTGTACATCTTAGAATTCGTAGACCCTGGCCAGCTTGCGGCAGGAATTTCCGGAGCTCACCGGTCGCGCAGGGGATGGGGATGAACGTAGGTTTGCGAGAAGGATGGACAAGCATACGTCGACAGGCGATGCTGTCTCAGATTTCGGATGCGGGGGATAGCCCTGCTGCCACTGCCAGTTGCCCTAGTCTAGCGACTCGCGAGTCTAGTGTGAGTCTTAATTTTGATCCCAATCCCGGTCGCATTGGTTCTCTGTTGGATTTTGGTTGGATTGGTCACTGCTGGCCTTTCGTGCCCTTTTTTTGCATTCGAATTGAATGGAACTTGCGATGTCCGACGCCAATGTTTCTTGGGTCCAATTAGCTTGTTCAGCCTAGTTAACCTGCGTACCAAGGGAAGGCAGCAGCACCCTTTGGGAAAGGAGTTGGTTCCTCCCGTCTCAGGAAGGACTTGACCACGGGTTCCAACCAGCATACCTGGCTTGGATGGCTTCCGTATTTTACTCCCTCTATAGTATTTTCCCATACAAAAGACTCGACACTATGGTACAGGACATTTCTTCTCGACGATCCCACAAGCCCTACGGCCACGGGGCTCACACGGGTATCGTCATTGCCAGCGTGGGACACTGCCCGGGATATCTCCGGTGGGGCGTTAAGTTGCAGCTAAGAGCGTTCGAAACAAGGGAGAAGCCCGACGGAAAAGGTCAAGAACGGCGCCAGCGTCTCAGACGCGGCTGGGCGGAAACTTAAAAGGAGAACTGAGACTCAGAGCATGAAACCCGACAACATAGCTGCCCAAGGCCAGCAGCAGCTCAGTTGGTAAAGGGCAATAAATACAGGTCTCCGGAAGCAATCATCAGCTGAAGCCCATATACTGTATCATCAGAAGTGTTCCTTTCCACTCTGAATAAACAGACTGGACTTCTATCCTCAATCTCTGATCATGGTCATGCACAACCCCGTTGTGCCCGATTCTTAATCCAACGCACGCGGCCATCCCCCGATGGGCCTCCCCACCGGGCGTCTCTTCCAAGTGGACTCCTGACGATCCCCCTCGTCTAGAACTTCGGTGACCTAACCTTCCGTACGGAGTACAGTCAGTACAGTGTACACTGAGTACAGCAGTGCTCGACCTCCACCCACAGCTCCGGCCACGATAGTTCACGACACACGAACGACCCGAGTTCCCACTGTAGATCGGCATCCAATCTGCCCTGATCCGTCCGGCGGACGGATCAACACTGATACGACCGCCGATCGGTCGGGTATGGGAGATGAGACTGTTCTGGACTCTGGCTGGAACTGACCTTTTGAGAAGGTCGATAACTGTGCATTTACTGTAGAGAGACTGGATCAAGTTGATCAATTGTATGGACGATGGTCTAGAGAAAGGTTAAATCGTGACAGCTGGATAAGGTATGTACACATTGTACAGGAGTAATAACCTTGTTAGCATGCTAATAGCTAATTGCCGTGGCCCGGCAGTTCCTTGGAAGTTCGATTGAAGGTTCGGTTCGAATCTTGAGAGCACGTTGCATGGGCTCGATCTTGATTCTTGAAATTGACTACTCCCGTGCGCGATTTCGGTCGCTTTGCGGTGTATCTCCGACCAAAAGTGGGTAAGTCTCACTCACCTATCGTCCATCCATGATCCCAGGCTCTTAGCATACCCCAATCCTAAACCGTCTCAAGCTCCGTGGCTCCTGCACTCTTCTGGCTCTGGATGCCCGAGATGAGAGATCTTGAGACAAGAAACGAATTGAGGCGTGGTCCGCGTAGGACGACGATAAGGGCGATCATGATAATTGAGTGCTATGGTAAGATATCATTACAGAGTACGGAGGTACGGGCGCACAGAAGACACCATTTTTAGTATGTACAACCTTCTATTACTTGTAATGAAGGAAAACTACGGAAGACACCGCGTAGCCAGGACTAGCCGATAGCGACAATTTTCTCATCCTGTCTTCGAACGTAGAAACTGAACCAGGATCTCTCGCTCGCAATGGGGCCGAAACCACCCCCTTGATAGACTAACGCCCGGATACTCCGTCGAATACCCGGCCGACCAACCTGGCAGGAGCCCGGGGTTGACAGCAGGGTCTCTCGTGGGCTGAACAGGACAACTGACTTCATGCATTAGCTATTCGCCGGGCAGGGTACAGTATACTCAATAATGTAGGTACTGGATACCCTCTTCAACCTACGACATTGCTCCGTACGCTTACAGACTCGCAGAAATCCGCTCCAATCTCCAACCGACCAAAGCTCCCAATCGTCATTTTCTTTCTGTTCCTGCGTCATGCATCAGCATTGACCTCCCAGCACGCCTTAAACCACTATTTTCCGTCAGCGTCATCAATCCTTCGAAAGCACAAAGTAACTACGTCGATGCTCGTTGTTCAAGCAAAGCACACATCGCAGTCCAAGCCATCCAGTACTGTACTGTGTGTAGATCTAGGTTTGACCTTCCTTCTTCGCTCCGCCCTTCGTCCCCATGCTTAGGACCCGTGGTTACCAGTTGTCACAGAGTGCTGTACCGCGTACGTAGTTATGTATAGCCCAAAGCTAGCCAATATAGCCATTCCCGCGCCGAAGTGCCGCGACTCCGCGAGTATCACAGCGTGGCTCGAACGAACTTCGAACAGGTTTGATCGGCCCCCTCTCTTACCCCTTCCCCCTTTCCCTCTCTCCCTCTCTCCACTCCCAGGGAGTCTCCCTTACTGGGGATCGACATTGCGGGCTCTTGGCTTGAACGAGAACGTGGCCTAGGCTTTGGACTCGGAGGTTGTTGATGGATGGTATGGCGGCTGGTTTTGTTGTTGACGCTCAGGCGAAGGGGAGAGCTCAAGCTGCATTGTTGTTAGTTCAGGTCTACCACTTCGTGCTATTGTGTGCGGACACGATTCATGAATGGCCCATGTACTGCCAGGGTTGTGTACGAGAAGCCGTTTCCTCTAGGCATCTATATCTAGTTCAGACTGTTTAACTCAATTTTGAGCACGGAGATGTAGCCCATATACGATATCCTAGTTTTGAAACATCCATTCAGCTAAACATCACGAGCTAGGTATAGAACTCGGCAACTGTCAGTCCCTAAAACTTATCCGACACTTAACGGCCAAGTCCTGAAACAGATTACAGCCCACCCAAAACGCGGTTGCCCTATGTACCCCTTACCCCTGGCCCTCCGGCAACTTGCAAGACGATGCCCTATTCCGAACAACGTAATAATTCGCCGTGGATCTTCCAGCCTTACGATCTTGCCGTGTTTCGCGTTGGCCTACGGCTACCGTACTACCAACCTCTGTAAGTGTCTCCGTAAACTGAACGATCAATCAGAAAACAAGAACCACGAAAGACAGGCAAGGATTACCCCGTAAAGACGGCATGGCCCGTCAGGGGTAACACGCCTTGCGGGGTCAGGCTGACCTTTTCTTCTCCATTGACCCTCCCGGGCGCATTTGACAGCTATCTGCCTAGGTGAGTATGTACTGACTCGCGAATCACTTGCGTTAGATCTAGCACGAAATAAGGACTCAAGTTTAGGGTTTCGCGGTGCTTCTGCTGTCAAGACTGAAGAGAAACTTGCCTACGAGATCCAGCCGCGCTACGCGTGTGGGCAGGCGCCGGGCGTCACAGTATCCCCACCCTCGTGAGACATGAGACTAGTGAGAAGTAAAGATATCGCGATTGACGATTCTTTGTCCAGGAGATCGTTTTCAGGAGATCTTTTGCGCCAAATTTGTCCCGTGACTGGTGTGGCTGTCGATAGTCAGACGGTTGTGGGGAGTTTCATGCCACCGGTGGAGCACTAGAGATAGGCAAACATCGTAGGGAACATCAGGGGTTAGCTCACCTAGTAAGGGGTATGGCACTATGTACCATCTACGGAGGTACTGAATCATGACTCGGGATATGCTGTGACTCGAGAGTTCAGAGAAAGTCATCAGAAGGAAACGACACAGAGTCCGTCGTAACCTTGACCGTCTTTTTGGAACTTATTCATGCCCATCTAGTGATAGTGATATCTGAAATCCCCACGACAAATTGATCAAAGTTCATGGTACTTGCTGAATCCACTCGCATACTCTTCCTTTTACCATCGAATTGAAAGGAATTTATCCCAGAATGTTTCAGATAAGAGATCCATCCCATATGACGCTCCAGCGGTCCGTCAGCGAGGTATCCAATTATTCATTTCTATCACCCTTGCAAAGTCATAGGTCGGACTCGATATCCTCAACAGCAAAACAAGATAATCTGCTCATATTCCACCCCTAGATGTCGAAAATGACACGGCTGGCATCAACAGGAAGAATGCTATCGACATCAAAGGGGCCAACACGCTGCTCATCCCGGTTGTCGAGGGCAGTCCGCTCATCGTTGCTCAGTGTAGTAATGCCATTATGCTTATCGCCAGTGATCGAGCTCTTCCTAGAGCGCTTAAATTATACCCGCGCTGCCTTCACTGGGTACGATGGCAGCTGTATCAGGTTCGCTGGCAGCGCTTTTACTAGGGCGATAGAGGGCGCTTAGAGGGCCTGCCTGGACGGTAGATACAGCCAGAAGAGCAAGCATGATGGCGAATCGGTGCATGATGAGGATTGTTGGATTGATGATAAGGCTTGCGGATGTTAGTTTTCAATCGCTTCAACCTCAAATGTGGTACATCACGTATTTTGATTCTACTTACCAAAAAGGGGAGTGATAGCGCCCAGTCCTCTAAATTCGGTACGAAGGAAGAAGAGTATTAAGACTTTGGTCCAAATTCCGGTCCCAGAGCACTTGGGAAAAAGTGATTGGATTCTCTAAAAAGCACGAAGGATAATTGAAGAATTTCTATTCTTCTGAGATCACTATGTAGAATTGGCAGCAAGCAGAGGGGGTCTGGTGGAGGCACGCTTTCGCAAAGCATCGATGGAAACGCACTTTGTCAACGATCTCTGGCCATATATGCCAGTAAGGGCCAGCGGTAGAATCAAAAAATGTCACAGTTGATGTCGTCAAGAGAGGTTGGCCCCAGATGGGACATTACGAGTATGGCAAGTGTAGCAAGAGAGGCGGTGCATGTTGGATATTGTTATGTTAGAAAAGATGCCAATATCGGCTCTACATGCGATGGTTTACCATAAACCCGTACATCAGATAACGGAAGTGATAACTGCTTCCCATGGTTTGCAAAAATAACTTACCATCTCAACCCCTTCCACGACTCGTAATGATAGAATTCTCTCGGGCGCCAAGACCCGCCGCCCATTAAGCTTAACAGGGTTAAAGTTCGGTCATGCTCACCTTTTTTCCTAGTATTCTCCAGGTACAATTCATCGCGGGCGAAAGGTATTCTTACTATCAACTGTCTCTACATTGGTTCAGGAGCTGGAGGCTTTTAGAAATAAGATCATTTACAAATGTGTTGGTTTTTAGGCTCTGATGATAATCTTCCAGCTTTGTCTGCGGCTGGATATTGTCGGGTAAGGGAAGGATCGTCAGATACCCTAGAGGTAGCAGGGTTCAATTCTTTTCTCCAGATCTCTCCAGGTCTTCCAAGATCTCTTACAACTCTGGACTGAAAGTTGAAAAACCCGACCGCAAGGGATCTGCACCCTGACTGAGGATTTTTGGAAGATGCTCTGAATCTTACATGGCAGGGATATCACGGTGAATACGAGGTGAAAGGCTTCAACGGGAATGTGGACTCCCTTTCCAGGCACGCCCGAAATAAGTGACCATACGGGATCTGACCTGACTCGAAGGATACCATTTCAAGTCAATCGCAATTGATCGTAATTAATTCTAGACAGGACACTCTCTGCAGCGAGTTGCATGATGTTTACCGAAGCAGAAGCAAAACAGCGTGAGACATTAAATTCCAACTTGGAACAACATGCAAGCAGACTTCCAACAAATCAACGCGTAGTATCTAAGACATTGGATTGGAAGCTCGGTCGATATCTAATAAGATGGCTCAGGCAACACGTTACTTAGATAGAACACACTTAGAGAAGCGAAGAAAGAGACTAAGATCGTTCGCCGCCGTTCCCCTCAATTTTGCCATCATCTCCACAAAATCAACGAGATTTCCTCCAATTGAGCCCTCAAATCCAACGCTGACGCACCAACCCGGCTACGCTTGTTTGGTGCACTGCAATGCACGGTCCCGCCTGCACGATGGAATGGGACCTGCATCTACGAATCTAGATTCCGATCTCACGTACTGCATCTGACTGCATCTGACCCAATGTCGGAGCGTATCGGAGCTGTATCTCACCCGCTTGTCTTGTATGTCGCTTGGCATACCCTTGGCCATAGGGCCACAAGGAACAAAAGTACATTGCGCCTGCGTTAACAATGCGCCTAGAGAAGGCCCGCGCTGCAGAGTTACATTAGTTGGACCCAGCTTTGCAACCAGGATTGAGGATATCCGACCGGGGCGGGCCCTCGCATATGGATCTGACAATACTTACAGCCCTAGCCTAGTGCTGAATCTGGGAGTAACCCACAAGGCACAAGCCGGACAAATGCGAATGTAAATTTTCCGAGGCACAGGGGCCGGAAATTAACGGCGTCAGCTTAGCGATGCTCGTGCCGAGAGCTGCTGTAGCTCATTTCAATTCCATTGTCAGCCTACAGCCCTGCCAACAGGCAACAGACAAATAGGTATTGGCTGACCTGGTTGGGCCAAATGGGATCTGAGGGAATAGAGTGTTGCGCCGCGAAGAAACTGAGAGCAGCAAAGTGGCACAGTTAGAACTTGGGGCTGGCTCGAGGGTACCCGACTGTGCAAACAACTCAGTTAATTCTTCCTTGGACAATCAAGCTTGATACTTCAAAATTCAACTACCAGAATATGCGGACGCTAGATACGGAGAGAGACAACCGTTTGATATCCCCGTCGAGTACAACCTGTGTCCGGTGTAAGATCTTTCTCTCATTCTCTCCGCGGGCGTCGCAGAGAACGAAGCACATTCAATTGGATCCGAAGAATATCTACGAGAAAAAGCCCTTAGTATGTCACAACGTTTGTTCCCAGCAGTTGGTATTCCTATACAAACAATTGGAAATCTATGGCGAAGCAATTCTGGTCTGTAACCACGTATCGATTTTCAAGAGAGGAAACGTGTGAAGAAAGCAGAAATAGTCGAGCAGGATGCCATTCCTCCGGAGCCATGATCTGTTTATCCACCTACCTTCCCCATGCTTCCTCCGCACTTTTTGCTCGGAGAATAGACCTACGTGGCTAGCTGGGTATACCGCAAAGGAAGCGCTCTAACCCAAAAGCCCCCCACCAACATCCATGGGGTCAGTTCTGATCTTCGAAGCTAGAGGGATATTGAGAAGTGTCGGTCTAGCGTGGCTCGTCCAGTTTCTTGTGACATGACAGTTCCCACAGCCTATAATGCCATTTCGTCTATTTGGCCCATTACAGCCCTACGACAAGCTGCAAGACCAACCTTTCTTTTCCCAGCTCTTACCTAGAACTATGCTGGGAGCTTCTAGGCTCATTTCTCTTAGCTTTCTTCTGTGTGATGTCTTATAACAAGGTCCACCACATTCATTGCCGCTACCTACGTCGTTCAAGATTCACGTCCATGATTACCCTCGAGCGAGGGCTGTTATACCTGGGCGCGAGCCAGAGTTAACGCTCGGTTTCTGTGCGTCGAACTCCGATTGTGATCCAACCCATGACACTATTCCAGTCTCGGCCAATGTTTCCTTTTCTTAAGCACCAGCCAGCCTTGAGATCGGCTTAACACTCAATTTCACACCTAGGCGAATACGACCAACTCTCAATTCAAGCATGAGCCTGTCCTCATGCATGAACATCGAACCGCCTCCATCCACCTCGAATTTCGACATCCAAGGGTGAAAACGCTCTACCAATCGGTATCCAACCATTATATAAAGTCGAGCTTTGATTTGAGGCAACGAGCATGTTCATCCAAGCAGATACAATTTGCATTGAGCTTCCATTGCTACAGAGTTGACGTTGTATAAAATCAACATTAACTTCGCAAAATAGTAAGCAGTTTTAGGCCGTAAATCACCTTCCAAAAGTGTTTAACAGCTTCCAACAAACGCCAAACCCGAGTAGAGCTGAACACAAACAGAGCTCACAAAACACATCAGAGACGCCGCAGCGGTCAAGAGCCCAACCTGTCAGAATCCTGCCAGACTCCTGCCAGACTCCTGCCGCCCTCTTTCCCGCATCACACAACAACCAGCAAAGCCTTCGTATTGAAGACAACCCGCGACACAGCAAATAAAACGAACGTTGCCCAATTACCCAGCTCCAGCTCTGTTGGGTTTATTTGCAGCAGCGATGCTGGCCAAGGACAAATTTCCGACGTAATACTCTGAGATGTCTGAAAGCTTATGTCGGGGCAAGTCCCAAAGTGGCCGGATGCCCTACTTTCTATCCAATCAATGCCGACGGCATCCAAGACCCGAGTCAGCCCTGAGCGTCTAAGGAATGTTACTCTTCTAATTTTGATGCGTTCGACGAACCTAGAGCCATGCGGCTAAATGGCAGGGTTTTGAGAGTCAGTCTAGATGGAAGTGTTTTGTTTTTTATGCTTCTGGACAAGTCGATTTGAGCGCCTTATCGGGCTGGAGGAGCTTTGATTCGGGATGGTCGAGGTTATTCTTGCTCTATCGGAGTGTTGAGCAGTTCCAGTAGGAGATGGGGGGCTGGTGTTTTGAACTTTGACTTGTGCCGGATCAGAAAGGAGTAGAAGCATGGAAGAATGACTACTACATAACAGCCCTGCTCTCTTCGTTATTGCAAAGAATTCAATACAAATGCATCATTCCCTCAGAACTCTATCATCACTTACTCGCGAACATATGAAGCTCTTCAGCCTACTTCTCCTCGGTGAGTACCCATATCCATGCATAGTACCTACGCTCGGGAATAGGTTCTCTTCTAGTTCCCTCGAATAGCTGATATGATAACTAACCTCTCCCTCCTGTACTTATAGCCACCACCGTGTCTGCCTCCCTCGTCGGAAGACAGGGAAACAGCTAATGTGCCCAATGGTGCGCGGCCAAGTTCCCCAGCCCCGGATTGGGCTGTACCTCCCTCGCGGCCAAGGAAGAAGGTCCCTGCTACCAATGCGGCCCTGCAGCCGTGATCCCCGGCGCATCGATCCTGTGTAGTGGACAGTGTGTGCCAAGCGATGTGAACAACTGTGGCACCTGTGGGAATGTGGTACGTTCAATCCTCTATGGAACCGAAGCTTGATGGTAGATACAAAAGCTGACATGCCTGGGCTAGTGCCCTATTGGCGTATCCTGTAATGGTGGAACTTGTGTATGCCCGGCTGGATAGTCCGTCCGCAATGGCCGTTGCGTTGTCTTGAACTGGGATAACAATAACTGTGGAGCGTGCGGTAGTGTGGTAAGTAGGACTCGTTTACAATCTCCGAGTCATGGAGTCACGAGATTGGTTGTTAGTGCTCCGATAACAAGAAGACTTGGATAGCGACAGGTGTTTTTATATCAATGGGTGTCTATACGAATGACTATGGATTCTGCTGAGCGAACTTCCACCGATGTCTCTTACCCGCTACGTCTTATATACGTCGACGAGAGTAATGTACGTGCTCAAGGGAACAGACGGGACTTTTCTGATATGTTGGAAATGATCCTTCGCTTTTCAAACTGGCTAGACAAGATTCAACCTCATCGCTGGTGATTCAGAACTGGAATTTACATAGATAAGAAAATAGTAGCGAAGAGAATAGAAAGCCAGGAAAACTGCCAACGCCAAGGTATGTAGGAAAACAAGGATGGAAAGTAAAAGACGAGGAGTATTAGAATGGAATACTTCCAGAGTCGCCCCCCATTTGGACAGCTCAATCCTCCTGCATATCATCACCAAAGAGCTCATCATCGCCACCCTCAGCCACCTTCTCAGCAATCTCTTCCTCCTCCTCGTCATCATCGTCCTCCTCAATCCGTCGAGAAACCTTCCCCCGTCTCCGCGGTGCAGCCTCTTCCTCCAGTCCCTCCGCATCATCACCACCAAATAAATCCTCATCATCATCGCCCTTGGCCGGCGATCCAGCCACAGCACCACCCTCCTCCTCATCCTCCTCATCCGAATCAACCACAACCTCCGAGCTCTTAAACTTACTCGACGCCTTGCCGGCACTCCGCCGCTCCAGACGACGCTTCTTCTTCGGAGCGGCCCCGGCCTCGCTCAACCCGTCCTCACTCCCAACTCCGCCCGCATCCTCATCATCAGCCGCCACAAAGGTATCCTTCTTCTTGCGCTTGGTAGTCTTCTTCTTCCGCTTCACCTTCTCCCCCTCACTATCCGTCGTCATCTCGGCTTCTTCACGCTCGCGTTCCCGCTCAGCCCGTAGCGCCGCATGTCGCTGTGCCTCTTCGATCATCTGCGCCCGCTCGGCGGCGATCTTGCGCTTGCGCTCGGCTTCGACTTCCTGCGCCTGGCGGACTTGTTCCTCGCGGGCGGCGATGGCCGCTGCGCGGGCCTCGCGTGCTTCGCGGAGCTTGGCGGCGTTTTTCTCCTCGTATTCTTTCTGGCTTTGCAGGGCGCGGTCTAGCTGCTTGGCGATGGTGCGGCCCATGTTGGCGCGCTGTTCAAGGGCGCCGGCTGGGTAGGGCGGGTTCTTTTCTTTGGAGAGGCGGTCGAATGTGACGATGGCTTCTTTGAGACCCTCGGCGGCTTCTTCGACGTCTTGTAAGGTCTTTTGCGTGGGAGCGAGACTGTATGCAAGCGAGGCGATTTGGTTCTGGACGAAGGCGACGTTGAATTGGTTGTGCAGGGAGTCGGGGGCGACGGAGAGGGCGCGCTGGGCGTACTCCAGGGCTGTCTTCATGCCTTGAAGGCTGCCTTCTTGTTTGGCTTTAAGTTGCCAGACGCGGCCGAGGCAGGTGAGAATTTGCACGTCGCGGGCTCGGTCTTTGTTGAGTGCCGCTTCGTAGTGCTCGATTGAACGCGAGTATTGGCGCAGTTCGACGTAGGTATGGCCGAGGTTCATGTAGACGCTGGAGTCTCGGATTGCGTCGCGGACGCGGGAGAGAATTTGCATCGCGCCGCTGTGGTCTCTCTTGTCGTCCACGAGCGCAATGGCGATACCCTGGGCCGCGTAGGCGTTCTTGGGGTCTAGCTGCAGAGCTTTTTCAAAGAATTCCACAGCACGCTGGTACATCTTACGGCGCTTCTCCTTCTCCTGGTCGGTGTCGCGGCGCATATCACGGGCCACGTTGAGATGGACATTGCCCATACCTGTGAGCGCGTACCGGTCGTGCTTGTCGTGGTATTGTAGAGTGTGCTTGTAGTGGCGCTGTTCGGCGTCTTCGTTGATGTTGGAGGAGCGCTTCTTCGACTTGCTGAGGTACCAGCCGAAGAGAGAGCGAACCTCTAGGTTTGAGGAATTATTTTCGTACAACTTGGCAATTTGTTTGGGGCCTAGGTCGTTGGGACTCTGGATCAGGGCAATGTATGTCAAGCGGGCACTAGCTTCGGTGTAGTCGCTGTGGCGCTCCAGGAGACCCTCGTAGACCTTTTTGGCCTCATCCCACATATCAGCAGCCTCGTACGTGCGACCCAGGTTGTAGCTGATGGTGGTAACAAGCGCATCATTGTCGTTACCGTCGTCACGCTCCGAAGACCGTACGCAGGCATTCAAAGCAGACTGGAACATCCCACGAGCCAAGGCAATCTTCTCACTCTGGTACAAGAAGCAGCCCATGTTGTTGAGAAGCTGCGGCGGCAGACTCTCCCGAAGTGTAGCCTTCAACTGGTCGTCATCATCAATGTCTGGCCACTCACCCTCGGGGATGCTAGCAATCTGCAGCTGCTCCAGCTGCGCCAAACACTGCATGCTCTTCTCTGGTGCCGAGCTCTCATAAAGCCGAGCCAGATAGACCAGCACAGATTCATCTGGTGCGAGCATCTGCTTTTCATCCTTCCACATCGAGCGTACAGACTCGAGGAGTGTGATGGCCCGCTTTGTCTCATTGGACTTGTCTTCCTTGCTGCCAGCGCTTTGCGCAGCAAACACTTCTTCAGCAAGGAGAGCACCCAGCAAGATCATAGCCTCGGCATTCTTCGAGGTCTGGACAATCTTTTCCAGCCGGAATTTGGCGCCATCAAAGTCCTTGTTAGTGACCTGCATCTGCACAGCACCGAATTTGGCCGGAAGATAGCCTTTGTCACCGCCGCCACGAGCTTGGTCGGAGCGGTTGTAGAACTCTGTTGCGCGAGCTACATCGCCCTCGTAATGTGATTTTCGTCCGAGGAGATACCATCCATCACTAGCAATGGGCATGACATCTGTATGTTCAATGGCTTTGCGAGCCAGAGTTTCAACAGTGGGATACGCCTGGCGGAGAAGGAAGTAGCCACCGAACAGGGCACAGGTCATTGGGTATTCCTTATCCAACTTGAACGCTTTTTGTGTGTATTGTGTCATGGCCAGCTTGTACAAAGATCCGAACTTAGGATCCGTGGTTGGGCGGCGGGAGCTGTCGTAGAGGTAGTAAACTGCGAGAAGGACGTTGGCAACCTTGGAATCGGGGTTCTGCCAGAGACAAGATGTGGTCAGCTAAAAAGACTTGGAATGGAGGCATACAACTTGAAACTTACCAGAGCCAGCGAACGCTCCCAAGCTACCTTGGCCTGATCCTTGAAGCCCAGCTGCCACAAGCAGCAACCCAAACCGATTCGAGGATCGGGGTCTGTCAAATGCGGCACCTGCATCAGGACCTTTTGGTAGTCCGCCAGGGCATCCGCATATCGTCCCAGCATGTACAGCGCACGAGCGCGACCCATGATAGCCATAATGTTACGCCCGCCAAAGGCCTTGGAAGACTCCTCGAAACATTTCAACGCCTGCCGCAACGATTCCACGCGGTCAGACGTGTCGACCGTGCCGGGGCGCACCGCGCGAGGCGGATGCAACGATGCACGGAGGAGACACAGAACACCACGAGCCAGGAACAGAGGCGGGTAAGCTGGGTTCAAGCGAGACGCCTCATTCAGAATTGACGTGGCCTGCTGCAGGTAGAAGTCCTTTGTCCTGGCTTCGGTGTACAGCTCACCCTCCGGCGCGACACGCGGTGCCTGTCGGCTCTTCAGCATGAATAGCCAGCAAATCCAGCCCAATAGTCCGAGCTTCTCCTTGGTCGCGCCGTGGGCAACAGAGGAGAGGCCCTTTTGCAGGATGTCCAGCGCATGGTCCAGTTGCTTTCGCTTGGCGTAGGCCAGAGCAATAATAACCCAGAAGTTCTTCGCGGCGCGCTCGTTCTCAAGCAGTGTGCACAGTTCGGTCGGATCTTCTGGAAGATCGAGGAGGCTGACTTCGACTTCGCTGTCGAAACTGGAGGCCGGGATGTCGATGGCATCGGGGATGTCGGAGAAGCGGAGGGTAGAGGTCGTCGTTGTTGTCTCGCTATTCAAGCCATTGGCATGGCCATTCTCGAGAGGCGCCATGGTGGCGAATGTGGCACCCTGCCTGAGGTGATGCGAGGAAGATGAAAATGGGAAGAGTGAGGAGGACGAGTGGTGGTGCGTCTCTCTTTCTCAAGGATGCGGGATTGCGACGGAGGATGGAAAGGGTCGTGGATGGAAGGACTCTCTTAACTCATGGTCGAGTGAGATGGGCCCTTGACTAATGGAATCACTGAAAGAATGTCCTGCGCCGGTTCACTTGAGGGTTGAAAGGCGGGCTGCCAGAATCAACGCGCAAGTGAATCGGAGGAGTTTCGTTTCCAGGTGCTGGTCAGTTGAGAATTGGAGGCTCGGAGTGTGGCTGGTGCGGGTTACACCGCCACAGTGCCACGCCAAAAGACAAAGCTTCAACATCGAGACCCAAAATTTGACAGTACCATCACAGAATAAATCTATTAGGGGCTGAGATACGTCAATACTGCTTGAGACCATGTTATCGGATAATTCGTTCAATGTTCATTTCAAAGGTATAGATTGATTATTTCCCAGATCTTGTCATCATGTCATGCCCACTATCACCAAAACACAGAGAGGGGTGGCTTTCCAATACTCCCAACTCCCAAACCTAGCGAGATGAAGTACAGACAAATCTGCAGAGAAATGCAACGCCAAGCAAAACAATGAAGATCTGAATGATCTCACTCCAGTGATGCAATCGAACATAGGACTCTACATAGCCAGCGTTGACAGCCGCTTTCTGCGCCTCGGTAGCACTCTTAGCCTCGATGGAGCCGGCCAAGTCGGAGGGGAATCGCCCAGTTTCGAAGTAGTGGTCCATGAGTTCGTCCTTCTCGGCCCAGCGAGCGCGAAGCCATTCGTCGAATTCTTTTTGATCGTCTAGCGGGATGTCTGCGACGGCGAAGCGTCTCCAGTGCATGTTGACCGAGGTGGGTGGGCGGCCCCGCACGTACGTGGAGCGGAGGGTGAAGTACTTGTCAGGATAGCTGCCCTTTCTGCAGGAGGAGAATTATTTGCATGTCAGCGACCAGGGTCAATGTGATTCACGTGATGATCATTCATTCAAATGAGGTGGGATACATACGGTGGCCCTTCATAGGCAATTGTGCTATCGTAGACATAGTCCACGGTTCCCCGCAGCTGCTGCAGACAGAAAAACAGACCCGTCGAGCGAGGCAGAATCATATGCTTAAATGACGCATAACCCTGCTTCTGACCAAATTCATCACTCCGGCGCTTGGTATTGAGGGACAGATTTGTCCCCTCGGGAAAGATCAAAAGCCACATTGGGTCAAACTGCGACTTGCTAGACTTGGAGCCCGAAAGCCGAGTTTTCAACTTTTCCAATCGATGTTGAAGCCGTGGCTTATCTGACTGCCATTTGCGGGCCATGAAAATGAAGCCGTAGAACATCATGCCCTGGCCCATGACAGGAATATACTTGAGCGACTCTTTCAAGATGATGAAGATGCGGCCATGCATAACATTTGTATAGGCAATCCACCAAAGATAAATCCAGTCGGTATATACCTGGTGATTGGCGATCAGGACCAGCCGCTCGGGGAACTGGGTCTGCAGCATCCCACCCTCGGACAGATGCAACTGGCCCCGGACGTTCTCGTCTCCACTGACCCGGAACAAGGTCGGACAGCCATACTCTGTCAAAGCAGTAATCGTAAGGCCAAAGTTTTGTTTTGTGTAGGCCATGTACGTGTAGTACCAATCCTTGTTGATCACGTATAGCGGGGAACCGACGAGCTGGGTGACGAAGATGACGACACAGCAGCAGTTGAACCAGGCGGCCATAGCCAGGGAGCGAGCGATTTGCATCGGGATGCCATGTTTGAGGCGCGGCTCGGTGGGTGGTTTCGTAGAGTGTTTTTGAAGCTCACTCGTATCCTGGCGGGGGAGAGGCTTGCGCTGGCGAGCCTCGGCTGTAGTCATCATGGTGGATGAACGAGGCAGGAGGGCGTTGGTCGGGAGGGGGCCGGATAGGGATCGATACACCCTGAGTTAAGGATATCCGAGAGAGCTGGAGCGCTAGGAAGCAACTCCAGAGAGGTGCAGAGGCCAGTTCACCTGGGTTGTGTCTTTGATGCTTAGCGGGATGCGGCGGATGGAGGATCGACAGAGCAGGCGGTGACTGTCTCTGTCGTGGATAATGCGGGCAGTTGCAAAGGAGAGGAAGGGTGGGAGAGGTAAAACTGATGAGCAAAGTGATGAAAAGAAATGGTTATTGAACTGCCATGGCTTTCTTGAGAGCTTTGATCGAGACTTTGGGAAGATTAGGGCTGTGTGAACGGTCTCGTGGACAAACCATTCGCAGGCAAAAGCTCATAACGTCAGAGTCGGAGATCACTGTGGTGGGGCTTGGCCCGGTCGAGCCACACTGGTGGCTTCTTTGTTCTCGTGAATATACGCCAGGCTGGCGTCCTATGACAGGATCAGCTTATGGGTGATCCTGCTGGGCGCAGTGTATTTGAGCCTCTGGCAAGATTTCGATGCCTAATAATGTCTCGAGATCGCCTGCGTGTTCCTAGCTCTTCCCCGCACCCCATCACAAGATCCGCTTATCTAGGGCTCGATCATCGCTAGCTTGTACAAGCGAGGTAGACCTTCTAGACGCGCTATTTATGCCTCACAATGCACCGGTAATTAAAATCATTCGAAAGTGGAGACTGGCTTTTGAAAGGAGTGAAGATGGATGCTCCGTGGCGCATACCCCCTGTTCAGGAGCCTCAGGTTGAGAGGACCTGAGGACTATTGGTTTTAGGCACCTACAAAGCTTACCAACTCGCCAAGGGCTGATACTTGGCGAGCGCATTTCATGGTCCAGCATTCGAAAACAATGACAATTGATTGAATTTGGCTCTAAGAGGCTCACCTACAACGACATGGACACATAGCTTCAACCAGCCCACTTCCTTGGGTAATTAATCGGAACCTCGGCATCCCGAGACTGGAGAGACCCTCACATATGGAGCCGCCTTATCCCGCGCAAAATCCGTACCTAATGTGTGTGGTGTGACATGTCGCAAATTGAATGCTTCTATTTGCAACTTGGTAACGTGGAAGACGAGTAACACTCTTCGCCCCTGGATGCAGACTTGTGGTCGCGACTCACCAGTGCCAAATGCCGTCACGATCGAGGCTAGACGCAGCCAAGCCAAAGGGAGCTGCAGTATCCTGGACTCAAGGGATGTTTGTTGACTGTTGTCGGGATGGAGATATGTTGACGTGACGATTGAGTTAGGCACGAGGCTCAACCTTGGAAGGGTGGAATGATAAACGAGGGGTCAGAGCGGCTGATAATCTCCGCTCTATCCCTTCGAGAAATCCGCAGTACGGTGCCATTAGATATCCGATCCAGCTGCAATTCAGGACTCAGAGGCCCTCATCCTCAATATAAACCAGCAGCAGGGATCAAGGACCATGTACATACATAGTGTAGCAGATCCTTGGTACGGTTCCATCATCAAGAAGGGTCGCATGGAGTTGCTCACAGCGTATGAGTTTCTCGCACTGGAAGCATTTGTCACATTGCCTACATAGAGCATCTCGAGCAAACCAGCGGATTACCTCTGATACTAGCTCCTGTTCCAACTTCCAAGTCCAGAGACTCCAGAGACTCCAGAGTCTCCAGACTCAATCCAGACGGACCTTCCAGAACACCAGACGACCCGTGGATCCCGCGCCCCTCTGTTGGACTCCGCAAAGCCCGTTGATTGGCGACAGGCCGTTTTCCATAGATTGAACCTCTGGGTCCCAGGGTCGTGAACACAAGGTGAAACCTAGAACCATTTGGATCCAGGGGGTGGTAGAAGCAAGTACACAAGGACAATTGTACTTGAATCCGATAGTTACAGCTATTAATATTACGCCGCAGGACTCAAGAAAGACAGTTGCGGTAGCAAATGTCGTTCGATGTCAGGGGAGACCTGCCCCCCTCCCGCCTAGTCGTACTACTACAGACGTACGCCTCCCTTTCGTGCTTCGTCCATTCCTCCAAAGTCACCGCCATCGCACCTCTTTCTCCTCCACACACACCCCCCTTTATCCTCCTTTCCTCCCCCACCACCATCTCAAACCTCTCCAATTTCTCATCCTGCCATTGTTCTTCAACTCTTTGGGCATTTTTGCATTCCGTTCTTTCAGCAATCCTCGCACTGCGAGGACTGTTCCTTTTCCTCTGGTCGGCGCCCGCTCCTCCTGCACCACCCCAAGAATCCCAGACAGGTAAGCGACTTCCGCCCCGAGACCCCCCCGTGTCCGCCCCCTCCTCCACCATCACCTCAATCTCGCCCTCTTGCCTTCTGGCCGATCAACGCCTCTTGTCTCTTCCAAGACTCTTTCTCTCCCTCTTCGAAAAATTCCCGACTACCAACCTGATCCTTTCATCTGACGCGGAAGCAGGAGCCGCTACCTTCGAGGGGCCTCAGGAGGTCTCGGCGCGCCCAATTTACTTCTTCTTTCTTGCGCGTCCCTGATCCCTGAAAGATGGCCTCGTACGGCAAGTAAGTGACCGGCCCCTACTTGCATCCCACCATAGACAGCCTTCTTCTCGAACCCATTTGATCTATTCTTGTCATCTCATGAATTCGATACTAATCATCTCTTGTTGCGCCTGTTTAGCGGCACAATGTACACACCAGATCAGTTCATGAATCCGGGGCCGGCCCCCCGCCCCCCGACTGATCGTCCCAAGTTGACGCTCCCTACCGGCAACCCCGTCGCAACCTCCTTCAGCCAGATGTCGCTGAATTCGCCCAGTACTCCCGGTCCCGGTGGCAACCTCTCCTTGTTCCCCAACACCAGCACTCCCAGCTTGAACCGCTCGCAGACCGCGGGCAGCCAGGGCGGCATCGCGATCATCAAAGAGGGTTACGTGCGTTGCAAAGAAGACAAGTTCTTGGCCACATGGAATCAGCGCTACCTGGTCCTTCGCGATTTCAAGGTGGACTTTCTGAAAAGTGAATCCGGCAAAGTCGTGCTGTCCTTCCCCCTCTCCACCGTTACTGCCGTCGCACGCTCAGAGGAATCGAAAATGGCCTTTGAAATCACTCGCCTGGCTAACCCCAAGGACGCTGCATCCAAGGCCGCGATGATCACCCGTGATGTTCCCACCAAGACAATCACTTGTGAGGTGAAATCTGACGATGAGATTTATGAGTGGATCGATAAGATCTATGAGCGCTGCCCCGGCATGGGTGGTGTCAGCAACCCCACCAACTTCAGCCACCGAGTCCACGTCGGCTTCGACCCCCAGACTGGCGCTTTTGTGGGCTTGCCTCCAGAATGGGAGAAGCTGCTGACCGCCTCTGCCATCACCAAAGAGGATTACAAGAAGAACCCCCAGGCTGTGATCGAGGTCCTCGAGTTCTACTCAGATATTAAGATGCGAGAGCAAAATCCGCAATACTTTGCTGGCATGGGTGGTCCGGCCGGGCAGCCCAAGCCCCTGGGCAGCAACGCGGTGGGTAGCTCGATTGCTCCCCCTCGCCCTCCTCCACCGGGTCCTCTGCAGCGCCTCGATAGCGGCCAGTCCAAGGGCTCCATGGACAGCTCGATGCGCTCTGGGACTTTTTCTCCCGGCCAGCAAGGTGCGGATTCTGATCGTGCCGCTGAACAGCAGCAGCAATTGGAACGGATGAAACAGATGGCCGAGCAGGAGCGTCGTCGTGTGGAAGAAGAACAGCGCCGCAAGGAGGATGCCGCTTACAACGCATCCATCCCCCAGACCCGTGTTCCCTTGGCCAAGCAAGAGATTGGTGGCTACGGTGGCTCGGATCCCTCGATGAACAGCCGCTACCAGCCAAGTCGTCCGGCTCCCCAAGCACCCGGCTCTGGAGCCCGCACCCCTGGACAACCACTTACTGCCCAGCGTCCGGCTCCGGCTCCTCCTTCACAGAACCCGTACGGTCAAGCACCGCGTACTCCTGCCGGCAGTAGCTCTCGGGGTGATGAGAGCCAAGGGTCGCCTTCCCGCTATGCTCCCAATGACCCTCGCGCCCAGGCCTCTTCCAGCCGCCAGCCACAGTCCAATGGTAGCAAGGGCCAGCAAGGACCTCCTCCGTCTCGTCTGCCTGCTCCGGTCCAGGCTGTGAAGCCACTGAACATTGCCAACAAGCAGACCGGCACCAAGCAAGCTGTGCCGGATGGTGTTCGCCAGGCTGAGGCTGCCCTGACCAAGAAACCCGAGCCGAGCAGTAAGAAGGAGGTGCGCATGTCGGCTATGTCTGAGAATGAGGTTATGGACCGTCTGCGATCGGTGGTGTCCAAGGATAACCCGAATGAATCGTACAGCAAGCAGCGTAAGATTGGTCAGGGTGCATCCGGATCCGTGTACGTTGCTCGGGTCAAGGAGAATGCGACGTCGGCGGTGGCCCACGAGCTGTACCGACAGTACGGCCCTCGGTGCCAGGTTGCCATCAAGCAGATGGATCTGCGCAGCCAGCCTCGTAAGGAACTGATTGTCAACGAAATCATTGTGATGAAGGATAGCCAGCATGCAAACATTGTCAACTTCTTGGACTCGTTCTTGCAGGAGTCGAGCAATGAGCTCTGGGTGGTCATGGAGTTCATGGAGGGTGGTGCCTTGACGGACGTCATCGACAACAACCCAGTTATTACGGAGGGACAGATCGCAACCATTTGCCACGAGGTATGGAATTCCTCTCCAGTTCTGATGGTACTCGTTGAGGTAATTAATTTTCCTATAGACATGCAAGGGATTGGCCCATCTGCACAGCCAGAACATTATTCATCGCGATATCAAGAGCGACAACGTCCTGCTCGACCGAGTTGGCCACGTCAAGATCACTGACTTTGGCTTCTGTGCTAAGCTGACCGAGTCGAAGAGCAAGCGTGCCACCATGGTCGGCACGCCCTACTGGATGGCACCCGAGGTGGTCAAGCAGAAGGAGTACGGACCCAAGGTCGACTGCTGGTCTTTGGGTATCATGGCTATCGAGATGATTGAGTCCGAGCCTCCATATCTGAATGAAGAGCCTCTCAAGGCTCTCTACCTGATCGCCACCAACGGCACACCCCGTCTGAAGAAGCCGGAGAAGCTGAGCAAAGAGCTGAAAGCCTTCTTGAGCGTCTGTCTTTGTGTGGACGTTCGCAGCCGTGCTACCGCCGACGAATTGTTGGCTCACGAGTTCCTTCAAACTGGCTGCAGCCTCGCCAGCCTAGCAGAGCTGTTGCGTTGGAAGAAGGCCAACGGTCAATAAATGAGGAACAACCCCTCATCCCTCCTTCCTCTCTCTGCTTATGACACGCCCGCCACCTACTCCCGTCTATATCAAACACCATTCTCGCTCTTCTTCCACCCCGTCTACGAAGTTGATTGACCACTTGAAAGATCTGTTCTGCGCACATATGGGTCCGATTTAACGCCCCTCGGTTTAGACACGTTCCTTCTTCCACTCTCACGAAAACCCGCATCAGCACTCTGCGTCATGTCCCATTCTCGTCTCCATCCTCCCCTGCCTTCAAGCCCAATTCAACGACTTTGATCAAACTAATGCCGCGCTGTGTCTGTTTCTGTTTCACCCCCTAACTCGCCTACTCTTTTCTCTCATCCTATCCATTCCGCACATACACAACACGGCATGGGTCAATTGGCGTTTCATCAATGATTTCTGTCCCTGTCTCTGTCTCTGTCTATTCTGTCCGCGCTTTCCCCCCGAGGGGTTCTTCCCCCATGTTCGCTCTTAGTACTGTCCATTTCGCGTCTATGATAGTCCCCGTCCTCGCTTGAGTTGACTTGCACAAAAGAGTACATTTTTCATTTTGACCTTCTCGTCCGATTGTCTACTACATCTTCCGGTCTAATGAATACCTGGGTTGATTGTGTTGCTCTTCGCATGGCCTGTCAGCTTAGCGTTGCGATTAGCGTTAGCCCTCGTTCCTTTTCTAGTCTCGACGTCTTTGGTCGATGAAGGCTGAACCTTGGGGTTCAGGTCTTTGTTTAGATTGTTATTACGACGACGCTGATGATCATGACCCTGGTTAATGCTTAAGCCCATTCGCTTACTGTTTTTGTGTCATCTGGATTGTATTTCCAGGTTGGAATTGATGCCGTACTTTTGGCTTGCGATGTATCAAGAACAGATTGGAAGCTGTGGTGGAATCCAATTGAATCTTCTATAATCTGACTTTTGCGAAGAGGATGGGCTGTGCCTCTACGAGTTCCTTCAGTGCGTATTATATCATGCTTTCTCGACTTCCATTCAGCGACCGAGAGAGAGAGTGTGTGAGAGAGAGTAACTTGGTCTTCGCACACTCGTGCCGATCTTGCGACGGTCAAGATGAATTGTATTGTGGACGTGAGGGTGGTGATCTCTGCTATGTATTCAAGCCATTCTGCAAGCCCAAGTAAGGTGCAGCTGTTCCAAGATTAATCAATTCATCATTAGCTTTGGACAACAGATTTTAGGTGAATACGCCCGGGCATGGTCTCCCCAGAAAGATACCTACCTAGCCCTGTTAATCCGCTCATCAATACATCGATAGGTACACTGCAAGAAACCCGTGGAACACGAAGATAATGACCAAATATCCCAAACTCCTTGATTGCAACTATGTCGGGGGGTATTCTCAAATACGTAGCAACTAGGAATCACAAAAACGGTGATATCCAATGAAAACACAAAGTCTCCAAGGAGACGGAAAGAGCCAAAACAACGGAACGAAGGTGCAACTTCAACGAGCCGCATTCCTAGGTTTTCCTCGGCACTGCAATGGAGTATTGCAAGAGAGCGAGGAAAGGATGCTGATGATGACGAGGGGGATGGGAATGAGAATGAGGATACGAATGCCAATGAGGACGGACGGTGGGATAATGGGGGGAAAAAAGAGAAAAGAACGGATAGAACACACTTCTAGAAGGTAAATGGGTAAAGCAACAGGGAGAAGTGAAAGGGGAAGGGAGAATGTGTATAGCCATCCCATGCAAAAGAACGAAAACCGCAAATCAAAATCAAAATGGAAACGAAAACGCTTTTCCAGTCCAGCCAAAACTCCAGAACAAGAAAACCCCCATATCCAGGAAGAAAGAAACTGTTGCTAAACAGATAAAAAGAAAAACCAAGTGTCCAGTCCGGTTGGATCAGCGCAAGTCAGCCATACCTTCTCCATCCGGTATCGTCGCACTAGGATCATGTGCACTGAGAACAACGTAGCACCAGGAACACGCTAAACCTGTCCCTGGACACCGAGGGCAGCCGGGCGCGCTTCCATATCACCCATTTCAACATCCGACCCGGGGTCTCCAGGAAAGTCCTTCGACTTTGGCTCCTGGGCCGAGGCAGGCGAGACGGACGAATCGGGGTCATCTGCATCTGCGGGCGCATCCATTGGTGGGGGTGGAGGCGGGGGAGGTGGTGGAGTAGACTTTTGACGTTTCGAGGGTGAACTGTCGGCCTCCGAAGTAGGATGCGTGTCTAGACCAGGAGAGGTGGCATCGTCATCACGCTTGCGCTTGAGCGAGGACATGGCAGAGTCCTCATCCATGTGGGTAGGGGATTCACCGCTGAGACCTGGTGCTGAGCGTGCGTTGTGATCGGCTTCGTCGTCGGACATTTTGACGTCTGGCTCGTCGGCGGGCGTGCTGTCGGCTTTGGAGTTGGTGGTGGAGACTTGCTTTTCGGCCTTGCGGGCCTCGCGCTCCTTGTGCTTTGCGGCGGCTTTCTCAAAGAAGCCTTTGCAGTAGCTCTTGACTGTCTTTTGGTGTTTTTCGCTGATCTTGGTTGGGTCTGTGACGCGCTCCTTTTTGTAATCGCCTTCGACAAGCTTTTTGGCGGTCTGAATGAGCTTGTTAGATACTGTAGACGGGAGAATGGACGAAGGGGCTGCCTGAACATACCTCTTTGGCAAAGCGCTTCAAATCCTCCTTGGGAAGTTTGTGCCTGTACTGATCCACAACGTGCTTGATGGTAGGGTGCAGCTAAAAACAATTGACGTCAGTACAACATTCAATCTTCGCACGCATCCTGGGATATGCACTTTCAACTACGTACCGTGTTCTCATAGAGCTTCTTCTGCTTCTCCAAAGAAAGCTTCTTCCACCAATCTGCCTCCTTCTTTTTCTTCTCAGGCTGCGCGTTAGACGAGGGCTGCGGCGTCCCTGGCGTGGCACTCTTCTGCTCGGATGGCGTCTTGTCCTGTGAGTTCATAATCCCATCGATGATGCTCTGCAGAGCCTGGTTGCGCTTGTTAGCGGGAGGCACAGCAGCCGGTGCAGCTGGCGCAGTGGGTCGTGTCCAGGTCGTCTCGCCCGATGCAGAGTAGTAGTACACTCGTCCCCCATCGGCCTCTGCGGTGAACCAGCCCTCGGGCAGAGCCTGACGATTGCGAGCGTCATTGCGACGGTCCCGGCGTGATCTCCCGCCTCCACCGACTCCATGGGAATGTACATTTCGGTCGCGTCGTGGCTGACCGGCACCGCTAGGCCCTCGCGGTGGCAGGTTCGCAGGTGACGGGGAGCGACTGACAGATCGTTGCTGTTGTACACGTCCAGACTCACGGCGCTCAAATTGATTGACAGCCTGCTTGACTTGTTGATCACCTCTCTTCATGCGGGGAATGCGATATCCGACCTCCAGATTTGCCCAACTCGCGAGCAATGCCACGGCCTTCGTTGCCACGCGCTCATCGTCGCAGGTCGTCAATGGCTGAATATTCGTCTCGATCTTTGAGTCAATAATCTTGTTCCTCGTCAGGCGCGGGAACTGATCCAGGATATCAAGGATCTGCATGATCACGTTGTAATCCTCTTTCCACATAGACAGCTGTGAGTTGAGAATTTGATAGCCGTGCATCTTGACAACCCGGTTGCGAACACGCTCGTCCTGGCACCGTTGAATGCGCCCCAGCAACTTAACGGCAATCCACTTCTCCTGGCACTGCATGAGCGCAGCCATGACTTTTGTCACACCATCCTCATCCAGCGATTTGGGCTGCACGCTGTCAACGTACTCTTCATCGGCTTCTTCAGTCTTCTTCTTGCGAGGCCGTCGAGCCACCGCCGTGTCCCAGCCATCCGCATCGTCAATGCCCAAAGCCTCAATGGTCGCATTGGACAGCTTGGTCGCCCGCTCGGTCTGCGTCCGGCCACCAATGAAGCCAGTACAATTTGGCTCGCCGCAGTAACATGGCTGGGGGTCCGCGCCATACCGATCGACGTTGTAGTTGAAGACGAGTTCCTCACCCGCCTTAATGGCACGCTCGGCGAAGATGCCCATGCGCAGCTTCTCACCAACCACCCATTTGTCAACATAGCAGTTCGGGTTGCACGAATGGTTGCAGAAACGACCCAGATTGCCCCGTTTCGTCGCGTCCACAAACTCGCCCTTGTTCAGAGACATGAAGTAGAAGTGCTTGATCCCATCTTCATCATACTGCCTCATCCGACGCCGGAACTGGGCTTCGCCCACCACTTCACCGACATACTCGAAGATGAGCTGGTGTGGCTCCAGATCGATCTCTGCCCGCAGGCCAAACCCTTTCTTTTCGGTCTTGATGACGGCGACGGGCGCATATTGTTTCTTCTGGAACCGTTGATTTCGACAGTCGGGTCCGCAGCCGCAGTCACCCACGCACTCGATCTTGGTTGCACGATTGATGCAGTCTGAGTCTTCGCCACAGGCTGTATTTTGACCGGCTTCGGGATCTGTAGGGAAGAAAATTGAAACATTGGTGAGTGATGATGAAACAATAAGTGAGGGGAAACCCGCGCAGAGCACTCGACATTTTCAAGGGGAAGCAACAAATTAATGGGGATGCCCTCAGCAATGCACCATCCGAGAAAGGCCTTGCGCAGATATCCGCAAGACGGGAGCCATCTTCCCTCGCAACTCCGGACGGCAACATAGCAGCAGGGCAAATAATGAAGGACAAGTAAAGTGCAAAGCAAAAAGAAAGGGATACATACCCCACTCCTCAGCGCAGTCGCACTCCATCGCATGCTCCGTGTAGCCCATGTACTTATTCGCATACCAGCACGTGTCAATCTGTTCAAAAGTTGCTAGCGCGTCCGCCGTGCTATCCGGCAAGTGCGAGAAAAGCTGCGGCGGCCGCGCCGCGACCTTCTGCGAAGAGCTTCGCGACAGCTTGGGAGGTTGGCCCGGTTCCTGCTTGACGACGATGTCGCCGCCTACCCGTTCCCGCTTCATCTCGGGGTCGTCCTTGATTGCGTCTGAATCGGCGCTCGGCGTCCTCCCGGGACTGGTGATGGGTGTGTTAAGGTCGGTTGAGGTTTCTTGCTTAACGGGGGGAAGAGGTGAGCGGGAGGATCGCGCGGGCTGGCCGTTATCTTTGAGAGTGGCATGGCCGTGGCCATTCACCGCGGGCGAGTCCATCTTGGTGGATGTTGCCTCGGAGTCTTGAGAGTCCGCGTTGTCATGGGCGGACATGACGAACACGGACTACGGCGGGGGAGACTAGAGATTGAGGTTCAAGTAGATGGATGGAAAGCGACGGTGATGATGATGGTAGAGGTTACGGTTGAAGAGTGGCTAATGAGAAGGAAGACAGGAAGAGTCCTCGGGGCGAGTTCAAGGTAGTTGTAGAGAGAGATGGAAAGTAGAGATTCACAGCTTCATTCAAAAGATAATCCTAAACTGCCTGGTTGCTGTCACGCGCCCTCACCGCCTTGTGCCTCGATACCAACAAGTAGAACACTCTTCCGGCAGAGACCGTGGGCACCCTCAGGGGCAATCAACGGCGGACTGACGATTACTCATCGAATTCGTTCCCAGCCGCTCGAATGACATCCGAATTTTCATCATATAAGTCCCTCGAAGTCGTTATGATCGTGCCCGAGGCCGGATATAGACGCGTCGCGCAACCGAGGCCATACTTCGAGGCGGTGATAAGAACCGACATCAATTTGGGAGCTGGACGCAGAGGACAATGCAATCGCTCTCAGTGAGAGGACGAGGCCATGTTTTTGACTTAGAACGTCGGAGCAGGAGGCTCTAGAGCCTAGTCTTGGATTGATGACGCGTAGCGAACCCCGATCGCCGAGCCACGTCGCGTCAGAGCATCGCAGTGACCAGGAGCAGAAAGGGGCTAAAACTTGTAGGCAACCTCGATATCAGACTAGGCAATGCAAGTGAGAATGCAACTGCATGCGATGCAGATATTTCGCGAAAGCCATAGGCGCTGCGAAGCCGGCCATGCTCGAGGTTATGGTCGCAAATGCATGGCGCCGGGCTTGGGACGGGATAGAGTAGATAACGGACTGGTGGGCTGGGCGGGCTCGAAAAGAGGAGTGGTTAGTGCCAGACTGCCCTTAGAAGTGACTTGACACTTGTCGAGTGGATAGTCATTGCTTGTGGCATATTATCGGTAAAGCGTCTACCTCCTGTCGAAATCCATCCTGGACAAGGGCCCGGCTTCCAAAAAATGAATGGATGAGAAGCCCCGATTTGGGGGGCTGCTGACTATGTTGCTGCACGCTGTGGGATTGACTCTGGGCGGGAAATCGATTGGATGGGAGTGACTCTGCAGGAGAGGTTGATTCATTTCTGGTGTCAGAATGCGATGCAGAAATGCAAACGGTGTCTGTGCGTCCGGAGCATCGTTTCTGATTCAGTTCGAATCGGGAGAGGGTGGTGGAAGGAGAGATTCGGAGTCAAGAGTTGGTGAGCGACGAGGGGAGTACATAAGCTTAGTTCCTCAGGTTGGGGGGATCCAAACCTTGCGAGTCATCACGGCGGACAACTAACTGGCAAGTGGTCAGGTCTGACTGGCAATAGTAGATACTAGATGTCGATGAAGACGTTGGGGAAAATGGATCATCATACACTGCAAGTCATATATTAGTGTCTGAAAAGCAAAATAGCGAGGAAAACCTAGCTATTGCTGGGAGCCATGGGAGTAGTACGATGAGACTGCGACGAGGTACCCGTCGCTTAGGTACAGTATGATCCAAGACATCCACTACCTACTGTATGAATATCAAGGAAGTGCCCGCTAGAATTGCTGGAATTTAGATTCGGATCGAATGAGATGATATTACCGACCACTATGACAGCGCATGCTGGGCAGTAAGTATCTAAATCACGGACCAATTTCCATAGAAGTGATGTAGGCCTACAGTAGCCGCGAAGCCAGGTTCAACACGAAACAATGCCTCGTGCCGCCCTCTCTGCTTTTAGAACAATTGTCCTTGATTGTTCCTTTGCATTATTATACAACCGCCTTGTCCTTCAGACACTCTCAACGTGGTGGTGTACTTTTACCCCTTGAGGTCCATTTACAAAGTAGCCCCTGCCCCGCGAGACGCCTGCCTGTATCGCTGACCTACATAATACAGTAGCGAGATAACCTGCAAGGTATGAATCAGGACTCCTTCTGGAATGAGTAAGATGTGGAAGCGTGGAGTTCATGGACGATTGAGAGATAAACTTAGGAAATGACAGCACGAGCTAGGAGCTTGCGAACCACTCGATGAGCTCGAAAATTCGCAGGTTTGCCCGGAATCGTGCCTTCAACACCAGCCGAAAAGACACCGGTGATTCATCTTAGCGGGGCAGTTGGTCAAAGATCTTCGAACCGTTTCCTGTTTCTCTCCGACCCCTCTCCCGGAGCGCAGGTCAAGCTAAACCCTGCACGGGTGATCTGAGAAGCAATGTCCAGGACTCGGGACTCAGCGTAAGTCTGTACGGAGTATATACGGAAGAGTGTCCGATTGACACTTGGACTTTTTCAACACTGTCCTTTCTAGGTTAACTCATAGCTTCGTCAGTTCTTCTTCCGTAACATCTCCATGCTTGTCTTCCAGCCCACCGTATTACCCAAAACATCCCCATCAAAGTCCATAACAAACCCGGTGGATCGACCCTAACCCGCCCCTGGAGCTAGCTTCAAACACAATCCATTCACGAATTTCACAGGCGACCCAACGTCCCGGAGCACCCGCCGGGGCGCGCCTATCAGAGCATTGCAATTCGCCCCAATTGCGCCCTGAGGTAAGCATCCCGGCCAATGTATACAGTCTACGGAGTATAGTGCCACTAAGCACCGCACAAGTGGATGTCTACACGGTTTACCACCGGGAAAAAGCACTTACTTCCCGCAGGATGTGCCTTGGTTCTGGGACCGTCAGGGCCAACCGTTTCCCGACGGTACGACATTTTTGGGGGATATTTTTCTGTTTTTATTTTGACATTTTAAACCTTGGCTGCTGCTCTTTTGACTTTGTTGCCCCTGACGAGCTGTCGTCCTAGGTCCTACCCGTGCTAGCGTCATGGTGGGTTAGTCTCTTTCCGTCAGGCGCTGTCGCTTTGCGCTTGAGAGAGTTCCACTTGTCAGTAAGCATCACGGAGGGGTCAGCAACACAATTGTAACTTAGTTAAAGTGGTTGACAAAGTCGGGTTTGCCAGATCCTTGAGGCATTTATCCTATATATACTAGTCTCTTCAAACCTTACAGGTTTGTCTTTTCCTATGCAAGCACTTAAAGCAGTCTCCAGGAGGTTGGTACCTCATCCTACAGACCACTCGCCATGCAGTCAGTGTACTCCGTACACTTGCCAGTCTCCACTTCCACGCGCAAAGGAGTCCGTACATGGATGATGCACGGAGGGCCTCCAGTTACACACATAACAGTTTAGCCCATTTAAGAGTTAGTGCGTCTCCGTCAACATACAGTAGTCGCTCTGCTTTAGTGCATTTAGCAAGTTAGCGTGTCTCCGAGGACCGACACTGGATTTCCCACTCCACTGGAAACGCTCTAAAAGATTGTAGTATTGTACTTGGACTGGACTGGACTGGCCTGGCCTGGCACTTTTGCTTCCCTTGCCCCCCTCGATCGTACTTCGTTGTCGAGAACGAGCCCCTCTGGCGACGTGCATCACTAGTAATTTCGTTTCGTCTCGAACTCTTCTGGAAGAGATGAAACTCTCCGATTTCCCCGTTTCTGGTCTTTTGGGTTAAAAATACTTCACCCTTTTTTTTTTTTCTCTTTTTCCTCTGCCACGATTATTATTTGTGGGCTACACTGCTCAACTTCTGCGTTTTCTCTGATTTCCTATTTGGCTTCTATTTTCATTCTTAGCCTTTCTCTCTCACTTGTGCGCTCTCTTGTCCTTCTTCTCGTACTGTAATTTCTGGCACCGACTCTTTCTAGTACTTCTCCGTACTGCATTTGCTGCATTACTCTACTGCATTACATTACTGCGTTGCTACTGTGCTCAATCTGAATACGCGCTCCCGTACCTATCGCTACTGCTTTTTGCGACTGCTTTGCCTGCTTCCAATTCTCCTGCTTTCGACCTCGGGGGTTTCTATTCTCCCTTCTCCTTCGCTCGTCTCTTCTTCTCCTCTTCTCCACTGATTCATAACAACCTCCTCCGCCAAAACATCTTAGACTCTGCAGCCTTCCCTCCGGTCCAACGCGCCGCGGTCCCCTCCTGCGCGATCCCGGCTGCTCAACTGCGTTTGGGCCAATCTTTTGCCAGCCGGGCATTCATGGACCGCGTTTTGTTTTGCTGCACCTCCATTTTCCTGTGGCTGTAAACCTTCCAGAGGATCGCTCCTTTTTTATTATTTTGAATTTTCGCTTTTGATCGCTGCATTGCTTTCCTGTCCTCTTCCCCTCTCCCTCCCGCGCCTTTCGCTCTCGCGTCTTCCGTCTTTCGTTGGCAATCGTGGATTCCTCAGGATTTCCTTGTTTGAACAAATCGTTTCTTTTCTTTGGGGGAGCCATTGGCTGAGTCTGCTTCTTCACTTCACCCTTGTGGACAGAGAAGACAGAGAATGGGCACATAAGAGTTTCCCTTTTGCGTGTTTTGATTTGTACTGTTTTCTCTTCTTACTCTCCTTATTCTCGAGGGTTCTCCAGGGTCCATCGTCGTTGGCTTGTGTGCACACACGACTTTCTTTCCTGACTTGCTGCCATTCGCTCCGATTTAAGATCTATCTTGGGAGGCTGTCTTTGCTTTGTTTGATCTTTTGCTTTCCTTTGCGTAACGACGAGGGTGATGGTGGCTCTCTTCTGACGTCTTGACCCATCAGTCTCCGAATCTACTATTGCTGGTATTTGACGAACCAAAGGAGCATCTTCTGGTCTCGCTTTGATGGTCCGGATATGTCGAATCCACCCGAAACGCCATGGTCCGAGGAGGAGAAGGTATGGCGAATAGCATGACGACCCCAGCCAAAAGATGGTAGACTATACTAACAACAGCACAGAATACTCTGCTCAGCGAAATTCTCAAGAAAGCGGGCATCCCGTCCAGCTATCTCCTCCGTATAATCAATGAGTGCCATATCCTCCCTGCGTGGGAGCACATTCCCCTGCCACAAGGTAATATCACAACCGACAAACTACAAGGCCGTACCTTCCATCCATACCACCCGTTGATCACTAACCACTACCATCGCGGGGAACAATAGGCCGCTCCCTCAGTCAATGCAAAATGGCCTATGAAAATATGCAATCGCAATTGAAATCGCACTCGCAACCACAATCGCAATCACAATCCCCGTTTCAGTCTTCGCAGCAACCAAACCAATCACAACATCAATATCAGCACCCACATCACCCACCACCACAACCACCACCTGTTGCGCCGGCGCCTTCAACCTCGATACCTCGTCCCGACGCACCAGGAACTCCATCCGCTATAGATCCCTCTTTTCGCAAACGACCACTCTACCCA
>JAXQJV010000123.1:0-33145 GCA_037042255.1 Penicillium sp. PG106-07D | reverse complement strand
ACTGGCCGGCGTGTGGCTTAAGTACGGCTGAGCGGACGGGAAGCCCTGTTCTCCACACCCTGTGGTCGTATGTGCTATAAAGTAAGTTACAATTAATCCTATCCTTTGGAAAGTCTTTTAACATAGACACGGCTTCGGCGTCGCCCAACCATGGGTGACTCGGGGAGTGCGCATATGCAACAGGCTACACATATCTAACGACAGAATATACAGTACTTGAAGAATGGGAGTCAGATAAGCATAAGAGGTATGTACAACAAAAGAAAAAGCACCGCAAGCAGACGCTCTAAACACCTTGCATAGAGAAACGCTGCGAACATAAGAAATAAAAAAACCAAAAAAAGAGCTCTGCAAAGGCAAATCAGACAAACATCAAACGTGGGCTTAAGCGTGAGTATGGGGCATCAGCGAAATAGATATCAGAGAAAAGAAAGCCTCCCGATTCGAGAGTTCCCAAAACGAACCCCCCGCGTTGCAGTCTAGACATGAAAAAACATCGAGTCGTTCCATTTTAGTGAACTTTTGAATATTTGGCGTGAGGATTTGCCATGCTTCATTGAAGCGACGTGAAGGCATTTGCCTTCATGGCATTTATCCCACATTAGTGGTCTTTCACTGTGAACATGAGTTCTCAACATGCTCAAGCGACGACCTGGGTCTCGGCCGGCTGGGGGACGGAGTCGATAGCCGGGCGGCGGACGATACCACCAGTGACGGGGAGCTGGGAGCTAATACCGCTGAGGAAGGTGTCGACCTCACGGGCGGCCTGGCGACCCTCGTTGATACCCCAGACAATCAGGGACTGTCCACGACGGCAGTCACCAGCGGCGTAGACACCGGGGATGTTGGTGGAGTAGTGACCGGGAGGGGTCTTAACGTTCTTGCGGGGGTCACGCTCGATCTCATCGCCCAACAGACGGTCCTCAGGGCCCAGGAAACCCATGGAAAGGAGGACAAGGTCAGCCGGGAAGAACTGCTCGCTGCCCTCGACGGTCTTCATATCCCAACCGCCAGTAGCGCTCTTGGTCCACTCAACACGCACGGTGTTGATACCCTTGACGCGGCCGCTGCCGTCGTCGACAAACTCGGTCGACATGACACAGTACTCACGGGGGTCCTTGCCCATGTGAGTCTTGACCTCCGAGTGACCGTAGTCCACACGGTAGATGCGGGGCCACTGGGGCCAGGGGTTGTCATTGGCACGCTCTGGGGGAGGCTGGGGCAGCAGCTCGAAGTTGGTGACGGACTTGGCACCGTGGCGGACGGAGGTACCAATGCAGTCGTTTCCGGTGTCACCACCACCAATGACAACAACGTGCTTGTCCTTGGCAGAGATGTACTCGCCGTCGGAGAGGCCAGAGTCCAGGAGCGACTTGGTGTTCTTGTGCAGGAACTGCATGGCGAAGTGCACACCCTCGAGCTGGCGGCCAGGGACCTTGAGGTCACGGGCAACGGTAGCACCGGTAGCAATGATGACGGCGTCGTTCGAGGAACGCAGGGACTGCAGGGAGACCTCGCTGTCGGGACCAACGGCAGTGTTGGTGACGAACTTGATACCCTCGGCGGCCATGAGGTCGACACGGCGCTGAACAACCTTCTTGTCGAGCTTCATATTGGGAATACCGTACATCAGCAGACCACCGATACGGTCAGCACGCTCGTAGACGGTGACGGAGTGGCCAGCACGGTTGAGCTGGTCTGCGGCGGCCATACCGGCGGGGCCGGAACCAATGATGGCAACAGTCTTGCCAGTGCGAACCTTAGGGGGACGAGGAACCATCCAGCCCATCTCGAAACCACGGTCAATGATGGCGCACTCGATCGACTTGATGCCGACGGGGTCCTCATTGATACCCAAAACACAGGCACCCTCGCAAGGAGCAGGGCAAACACGGCCAGTGAACTCGGGGAAGTTGTTGGTCATGAGCAGGCGGTTGAGAGCATCCTGCCAGGAATTCTGGAACACCAGTTCGTTCCACTTGGGAATGATGTTGGAGATGGGGCAACCCGTGTCAGACTGGCAGAAGGGAACACCGCAGTCCATGCAACGAGCGGACTGGTACTTCAGCTCGTCCTCGGTGAGACGGCCAGACAACTCAGCCCAGTCGCGGGTACGAGTGGATGGGTTGCGGTACTTCTCACTACGGCGGCTGTACTTCATGAAACCGCGGGTCTTATCCAAGATCAAGGCGGAACGCTTCTTCTCAGCCTTCTCATCGCTGATGCTGTCCTCAATGTCGAGCAGATCAGCCTTCTTCTCGTCCGCGTGAGCCTTGGGCTTCTCAGCAGGGACAGGAGTGCTGGGCAGCTGAGGCAGAGCGAACTCGGCCTTCTTGGCAGCGGCAGCCTTGGCGGCCTCTTCCTCCATGACGCGCTTGTAGTCGGTAGGTAGGACCTTGAGGATGTGAGGAAGGGCACGGGTGAAGTCAAGAAGGATGCGAGCAGCAAGCTCGGAACCAGTGTAGTGGTGGTGATCCTCGATTAGGCCGCGGACGAAGGCAATCTCGGCAGGGTCCTCAATGTTGGAGACCTCAACCATCTCCATGTTGACCTTGGAGTGGAAGTCCTGGTTCATGTCCAGCACGTAAGCAATACCACCAGACATACCGGCAGCGAAGTTACGTCCAGTAGGGCCAAGAATGAGAATACGGCCACCAGTCATGTACTCGGCACCGTGGTCACCACAACCCTCAACGACGGCAGTAGCTCCAGAGTTACGGACAGCGAAACGCTCAGCAGCGATACCGCGGAAGTAGCAAGTACCGCGAGTAGCACCGTACAGACAGGTGTTACCGACAATGACATTTTCCTCGGCCTTGAAAGCAGCGCCTCGGGGAGGGTAGACAATGAGACGACCGCCAGACAGACCCTTGCCGACATAGTCGTTGGCGTCACCCTCGAGCTCCAGGGTAACACCAGGGGCGAGGTAAGCACCGAAGGACTGACCAGCGGAACCCTTGATGTTGGCGTGAATGGTGTCCTGGGGCAAACCAGCCTCTCCGTAGCGTCGACTGATCTGGTAGGAGAGAGTCGCACCAAGACCACGGTCGGTGTTGACAACATCGCATTCGATGCGGCAGGGCAAACCCTTCTCAAGAGCAAGCTCAGACTCGAAGATGAGCTTGTTGTCAAGACGAGTGTGCAACTTGTGGTCTTGCTTGCGGACGTTGTAGGTAGCAACACCGGGGCGGAGAGAGTGAGCCGGGGTCAGGATGAGAGACAGATCAATCCGCTCCTGCTTGGCGCTGCGCAGGTCATCGCGAACCTTGAGCAACTCAGCACGACCAACCATCTCATTGACGGTACGAATACCGAGCTTGGCCATAATGGCACGCATCTCGTTGGCGACATAGTAGAAGAAGTTGATCACGTGCTCGGGCTGACCCTGGAACTTTTTCCGGAGCTCCGGATCCTGGGTCGCGATACCCACTGGGCAGGTGTTGAGGTGGCATTTCCGCATCATAATGCAACCGAGTGCGATCAAAGGAGTGGTTGCGAAGCCAAATTCTTCAGCTCCAAGAAGACAGGCCATTGCCAGATCGCGGCCGGTACGAATTTGACCGTCAGTCTGGACGACAACACGACCACGGAGGTCGTTGAGGACAAGGGTCTGGTGGGTCTCAGCCAGGCCAAGCTCCCAAGGAAGACCAGCATATTTGATACCAGTCCAGCGCGAGGCACCAGTACCACCGTCGTGGCCCGAGATCAGGATGTGGTCAGCCTTGGCCTTCGCGACACCGGAGGCGACGATACCAACACCGACCTCGGAGACGAGTTTGACGGAGATACGGGCACGAGGGTTAGAGCACTTAAGATCATAGATAAGTTGCTTCAAGTCCTCAATGGAGTAAATGTCGTGGTGGGGAGGGGGCGAGATCAGACCGACACCAGGAGTGGAGTGACGGGTACGAGCGATGGGGCCGACGACCTTGTGGCCCGGCAGCTCACCACCCTCGCCGGGCTTGGCACCCTGTGCCATCTTGATCTGCAGCTCATCGGCATCAGCCAGGTAGTGCGAGGTAACACCGAAACGGCCAGAGGCAATCTGCTTGATGGCAGAGCGCATGGTGTCACCGTTCTCCATGCGCTTGCTGCGCTCGGGGTCCTCACCACCTTCACCGGTGTTGGACTTGCCGCCGAGACGGTTCATGGCAATGGCCAGGGTAGAGTGTGACTCCATCGAGATGGAACCGTAGGACATGGCGCCGGTGACGAAGCGGCGCACGATCTCGGTCCAGGGCTCGACCTGATCGATGGGAATGGGAGTGCGCTGCTCAAAGTCGAACTCGAGCATACCACGCAGGGTGCAGTTCTTGATCGATTCGTGGGCGGACTTGGCGTAAGCCTCGTAGGACTTGTCGTTCTTGGTACGCACAGCATCCTGGATGTTGGCAATGCTGAGGGGGTCGTTGATGTGAGCCTCACCACCATCACGCCAGTGGTACTCACCAGTCTCGGCCAGACCGGGGATCTCGACGATGTCGCGGGAGGGATAGCCGCGCTCGTGGAAGGCAAAGGCGTCCTGAGCGATCAGGTCGAAGGTGATACCGCGGATACGGCTGGCAGTACCGGCGAAGCAGCGGTCGATAACGCTGTCGTCAATACCAAGTGCCTCGAAAATCTGGGCACCCTTGTAGGACTGCAGAGTCGAGATACCCATCTTACTCATGACCTTGAGGATACCACCGTCGCAAGAGGCCTTGTAGTTCTCAATGACCTTCTCATCCGAGAGGTCCTTGCGGATGAGCTTCTCACGGTTCATCTTGAGCAGACACTCCAAAGCGAGGTAGGGGTTAATACCATCGGCACCGTAACCGAGGAGGACGCAGTGGTGATGAACCTCACGAGCCTCGGCAGTCTCAACAACCAGGGCAGCAAGAGAACGCCACTTGTTGCGGACCAGGTGGTGGTGGACCAGACCAGTCGCCAGCAAGGAAGAGATGGGAACACGGTCGGCGGAGGTGGCACGGTCAGACAGGATGATAACCTTGTCACCATTCTGGATAGCCTCGGTGGCGGCATCGCAGATAGCATCCAAAGCGGCAATGTAGCCAGCAGTACCCTTCTTCTTGTCAAAGGTGATATCAATAGTGCGGACAGACCAGTCGCTGTGGGCCTTGTTGATGTTCTTGATGGCGTTAAACTCGGGAATGCTGAGGATGGGGGACTTCAGGAGCAGACGGTGGCACTGCGAAGACTCCATCTCGAGCAAATTGCCTTGGGGACCAACGTAGCACTCCAGAGACATAACAACAGCCTCACGGATGGGATCAATAGGGGGGTTGGTGACCTGGGCGAACAGCTGACGGAAGTACTCGTAGAGCAGGCGAGGCTGTTGGGCAATGCAGGCGAGCGGAGCGTCATTACCCATGGATCCGAGGGCTTCCTTGGAGTCAGCACCCATAGGTCCCAGCAGGAGACTGACCTGCTCGAAGGAGTAACCGAAAGCGCGCAGACGGGCGTCATTCTGGACTGTCTCATCATCAAGCTTGAAGGAAAGGTCAACGCCGTTCTCGATCAAAGCCTTTTTAATGGTGGGCAGCTTCAGGAGCTCCTTGTCCAGCCAGCTGGCAAAGTCCTGACGCTTGGCGACGGTCTGCTTCAATTCGGCATCATCAATGATGCGACCGGCGACAGTGTCGACCAGCAGCATCTTTCCGGGCTGCAGGCGGCCCTTCTGGACCACGCGCTCGGGGTCAATATCAATAGCGCCGACCTCGGAGGCGCAGACAATGCGGTCGTCATCCATAACGTAGAAACGGCAAGGGCGCAGACCGTTACGGTCCAGGTTAGCACCGCAGTACCGACCGTCGGAGAAGGTGAACAAAGCCGGACCATCCCAGGGCTCCATCTGGCAAGCAGCCCACTCGTAGAAAGCGGCCTTGGAGGGGTCCATGGCAGGGTTGTCCTGCCAGGCCTCGGGAATCATGATCATAACCGCCTCAGGCAAAGAAAGCACACCGTTAATCATAAGCAGCTCCAGCACGTTATCGAATGCAGCGGAGTCGGAACCACCCTCCTCAACAATGGGGTAGAGCTGGTCGAGTTCCTCACCAAAGACCTCCGACCGGAGAACACCCTCACGGGCACGCATCCAGTTTTTGTTTCCTCGCAATGTGTTAATTTCACCATTGTGAGCGGCCCAACGCAGAGGCTGCGCGCGGTCCCAGGAGGGGAATGTGTTGGTGGAGAAACGAGAGTGGACGAGCGCAAAGTGACCCTCGTAGTCGACGTTGACCAGATCGTGGTAGTATGTGTAGACCTGGACGGGAGAAAGCTGACCCTTGTAGACAATATTACGGTTGCTCAGCGAGCATAGGTAGAACCAGTTACCAAGACCAATAACGTGAGTAGCACGCTTGCGCAGGACAAACAACTGCAGCTCAAAAGTCCGCTCGTCGAATTCCTTAACGTCGGTGATTTCGGGCTTGTTGCCCTCGCCGTAGGCAGACTTGAGCACGACAAATGGCTGCAAGATGATAGGTTCGCGCGAGAGCGCAGCCGGGCCCAGAATAGTCGAGTCGCGGGGGACTTCACGCCAACCCAAGACGCGCAAGCCGAGGGAGCTAGCCAATTCCTCGAAGCTGGCCTTGGACTGCTTAAGGGCGACCTCGTCCGGCTTGAAGAACAAGTTACCGACAGCATATTGGCCCAACGGAGGCAGCTCCACGCCAACCTCGCGGGCAAAGTTCTTGATGAAGAACTTGTGGGGGATACTGGTCATCACACCAGCACCGTCACCGTCTCGCGCGTCGGAGCCAACGGCTCCACGGTGGGTCATGTTGCACAGCAAATTGCGAGCTAAGCGGGCATCGACGTCAGCGCAAGTTCCTTGGTAGAGGAAAATTTGCGATTTCAAAAATCAAAAAATAACCTCTCTGCTAAATCAATTCGGGGTTCAGAAAACTTACCATCGCTCACAATCTTGTGACTGGCCTTGCCCTTAATGTGGCTAGAAATTTCGCCCACGGATGTTAGTCTCAGGGAATCAATGGCCCGTCGGGAAGTTGAGAAGACACTCACGCAGCGAAACCGACACCACAGGCATCCTTCTCGAGTTCAGGGTCATACAGACCCTGCTTCTCGGGCAGAGCATTGGCCCAGCCATAGCCATTCTTCGGCTGGTACTCCGAGTACTCCTGGGGAGCCTGGTCTTCACTTATATCATTGCCGTAGATGTCCTCCAAAGTGATACCCATTCTTCCGCCGGGAGCCGACAGAGAATGGACAGACACAGGGTTGAGGGGTAGTTTTTGGGTGGATGTTTTAGAAACTCCTCGAGAAGGAGGGGAATCTCCGGCGGAGCTTTGAGCGGAACGGGGTCGAGAGCCGATGTCGTCACTGGAGATGGTGGGCAGCGCGGGTGAGGGAGAGACTGTAGTTGCGATTTTGAGCCCAGCGTCTGCACAGAGGAAACGGGTGAAAGATGGAGGATGGGAAACGGCAAGAGAGAAGAGAGAAGAAGATGAGAAGGAGGGGTGGAATAAAAAAAAAGATGGGCAGCGATTACGGCAGCGCAGAGCAAGCACCAGGTCCGGGGATTGTAGGCCACTCCTCCGATGGGAACCAAGAAGAGCGAAACGGGAAAATTACGGGCTGTGGGGTTGACGCTCGTGGCAAATGGACCTCTGATGGTCTTGCTTGTGCTTGTTTGCTACTTATTGATTCAGCTAGACAAAGCAGTTGGGAGGAACAGGTCTTCCAAGTCGGTAATTCGTTCTTTTCTGCTATTTCTACCATAGCAGAGCAATTGCTATGTATCTAGTGAAAGCATCTCAAGACCATGACAATTCTTTTTTTTTTACGGACAATACCCGATTCCCCCGGACACAGGACCCCTCTTCATGGACGAATGCATCTGCCGTACTGAAGGAGGGGAAGGAAGAGGACAGAGACGAACATTCCACATGAACGGAGCTCAGCCATAAAAATGGGTCGAGTAATGATAATCGTTATGATTACGGCAGGCAAATCCCCAAAGATAAGCCGGTGGGGGCCAATCAGCATTGACGTTTTGCAACCACTGCACCAAAACGATTAGCTTTCTCCTACGTCAAGATCCTCGGGTGGAGCTGGTGGAAATATACATACACTGTGTTCGGGGCGGTATTGTAGGGTATTGATACCTGATCTTACCAACCGGCCCAAGTCTCATCTTTGACACGGTCTTCCTCTCTTTGACAGTGCTCCGGTAGAAAGCATAGTCCTCGGAAAATATCACGACCTATGGTCCGTGTCGGACTCTGCGCTTTCACTCATTGTCTCTCCTGTGGTTGGTGCACTACTGACTCCGGTCAACTTGTCCTAGAGCCTCCGATGATTCTCCCCTTGACCAACTCGGGTGGTGGGCCCACGCCAATTCCGACGCCTTCATTGGCCCACCGACGCAAACAGACTGACAACTGGCCTGAACTTGGAGTCTTGGTCCCGAATGATCCCTCGGTAAAAAAAAAAAGAGTATTCAGTCCTCTATAATTTACTTCCTAGGCAGCTCGTAGCTAGCTCGGTTGCAAACCTTCCTTCCTACCAGAATAACATGATCCATACTTTGTAGCTTTACCCTCTTCGCCGCCCTGTGGAAACTCTGTGCTTCATTTACCCCCGTTGCGGACCCGAGTGGCCGGGCGGTTGGTGGGGCTGTTGGCAAGGATGCAGTGCTTAATCCAATTCATCGTCGCCTAATTTCCGAGCCGCTGGTTTGCTCGGACAGCCTGTAGCTCCGCGGGCACGGTTGTAGTACGAATGTACGGAGGATATGTAGACTTCACGATACTGCATACACGGAGGCTTGGAGTGCATATGCAGTACCCCATGTACGGAGGACACGTAATTATATGTACCATAACAATAAATGGAAATCCTATGGACTTGGCAGGCACGGGCTGAGGAAGTGCCAAGAGTCAAGAGAAGTATTACTGACTCCTGTGCTGGTGGTACTGCGGTACCATAGCTGGAAGTGTGCAGCAGAACCGAGTGTGCACAGTGAAACGAGCCCGAAAACTAGACGATGGTATCCTCGTTTTCCAGCCTAGGAAAATCCAGCGGGACTCCTGTATTTACTTCGTCGGAGACAGTTGAAGGCTTCAAGCCCACCATGTGACCATGGAATCCTCGGTTCCTCCAGTGCTCAATATAGTTGTTCCGTGCTCTGTGATCTGACCACTTCCTCTACCTTAATCCCATCCAGTCTCCACTCCCATCAAAGCCACGCACCCCTCGATCTCGTCTCGTATGCAGTCTCAAACCGTCCATACCAGTATCCTGGTACCGTAATGAACCCTCCTCTCCTCTCCGCCCAACTCCGCCCATCAAACTACTACTGTGTCCTTCATACGGAAGTACCACCCTCCTCCTGCCATTCCGACAACGGCCAAGCAGCCGCCCGGGATCTTCCTCTGCCCTCTCCAACAGCCCCTAACCCAGCCCCTCCAATCACAGCGTCAACCTATCCATCTCCCGTTGATGGGAAAACTACCGAGCTCACCCAATGATCTCCAAGACTCTAACGATCCCACCCAAACCCGACCATTGGCATCACCATCAACACACCCCCCGATTTCGGTCTCATCCTGCCGCCCGCCCGGTATGCTAGCCCTGCAACCGGATTGGCCCTGGCCAATTTCCCCCAGCTCATTCTTTAAGGTCATGCAAACTGCTTATCGCGGCTTTGGCGAAATTACCTGCATCCTGACTCGTTCAATTTCTGTTCGTTCCTGCAAGTGGTAATTTCAATGTCTTGCGCCCCCGGGTTGAAGCCTTGAAGGGGCCGTCATCCACTTGCCCCGGATCAACGAAACGACCCTCTAGTATCTACTCCCTCTACCATAGCCCCTCCTTTTATGTTATTTTTTGTTTCTTCCCCAGACACAAGCTCACAAGCTCCGCGCCCGAGTGGGAAAAGAATGGGTCGAGGAGTCTTCTATGACATCTAGAGATGGAGAAGAGAGTATCTGATTCTGCTCCTCTATTGCTAGGTAGCTGCGCAGGTATTTTGATTGGATCCGGAAAAGTTTGGCTCTGGCTGCATACTTTGGGGATATACTTCCCGTAGATTAAGTACATAGCCTAGTGCAGGGGAACTTTACGTATCGTTAGTACAGTCACAGTTGAGATCATTATTGAGTAGTGAGCATTGAGCGTACTATTCTTCTCCGTATCCCGTAATTAAACGTCTCCTTCTCGGACTTAAGCATAAGCATTCAGCCGGAGGGCATTCCTCCGGCTCTGACACGTGAAGCGGGCTGTCTCTGATAAGCTCGTGGGCGGACAGTGCCCCAAACCCTTAGGAAATCAGAATACATAAACACATTTGGCTCACGCTTGAGTCGAACTTCGAAAGCCGAGTCATTCCTAGAGACGGGAAGCAATTTTCTTCTTTCTCGTCGCGCTAGTTTGACGGAGTAAAACGGTCTCCTCCTATCCCTTTGAAGCGGGCGTCTCATCCGCCTTTGTACATCTATCGGCCGGAATGATCAAGTACTAACATTCACCACTGGATATGCGGAATACTGACCATGGACTTTTTATCCATTTTCGCCTAGGTATGACTGACTCACTGTCAATCCATTTTCGCCTCTCATTTCACAAAGGAAGAAGATCAGCCCATTCAGCACAACAATCTACACTCCAAACAGATCGATCGAACCACACAGCTCCAAGTCTCATCTCCGATCCACCCTCGCCACCAAACTCGCCCTCGTTTCTACCGAAGCGATCAATTCGATTTGCTCGTGTGCCTAACCCTCACCTTCTTGGCCCTGCATGTCCCGACCATCTTCATTACACTGGAAGTACTAAACCACCCTCCACCACTAACAACGTCACAGTAGGAGTGTGCCACTACATGCACCCCGTTCATCCTACAGATCGACTCCGCCGCGGCTGAGATCCACTTGGTGGGGTGTCACATGATCTACAAGCATTCAGGCCCAATCAAACGGGATGTGAACATAGGACCAGGGGGTGCGTGTCTGGGCACTTGCTTCAGGTTCAATATGCAGGAGGGCGAGACCCGGGTTCTCCCGATGCCTCCAGTCCGCTTTCGGTTCACCGGCGTGCGGGCGAGTTGACGGGGCGTGAGTGCTGTCTGTTTCGGGTGTTTTCGGAGACAGGTTATGCAGATGCTCTACGCTCAGCGCTCTGCAGGGCGGAAGACAGTACGGAGTAAAATATCGTGCTACAGAGGTCCTCGGATTATGCGTGTTTGTGTGGAACGGTGAGGCACGAGCCTGCGGCCGAATATCGGGGCTTTGGGCGCTTTGCTTTTGTTTGGTGTTTTCGTTCGTATAAGGCCTAAAACTTGTTCTCAGGTTGGGCTCTATGAGTTCAGCGGCTGAAAGTTAGGAGCATACATGCACTCAGGTTGGTATGGAGCTGTGGGCATGACCGATCTCACCGACTATTGTGCGACGTACTGCTTGCTGTCGACTTGCGGTGGCTATTTATTCTTGGAAGGCTCGGGTTAAGAGCGTAAACTGCCGTAGACGGGGCCTCCAGCAGCAGCAAATAGATGTAGACGATTATTCTTTTTTCTCAGACATCCTGTACCTGTATAGGTATGTTTCTCGGCAGTCCAAACCCACAATTTCAAGGAGTACTACCTAGGGATATTGGACATCAAGTCTGGATCATTTATCATGTGTTTTGACTGGATGTAGCTGTTGGAGTGTGTTGGTTCCCTTCTTAATGGTTGGTGATCACGGGAACCTGAGGTGAAGAAGAATACACTCTGCCCTCACAATGCCTTCAAGCGTTCTTATGCCCATGAACCTGCTAAGTCACCTGCATCTCCAGCGCCTATGTAGTAGCGCTGATACGAGAGTAGACTGTAGGTGGTTGGATGGGACCGTTCAATGACTCGAATCTCATTCGTCGACGGGTGTCGGGAGGTCCACCTGGTGTGAAGGAGATCGTAGTGTCGATCTGGTCGAAATATATCTTCCATGCCTGACATGGAGTACTTGAACTTCGAAGGCGAGACGGGAATCGGGATCAGACAACTGGGTTCCAAAAGTTACTAATGCTCATTCAACCCTGTTCTACAATGTGGACTATGGCCATCAGGTTTCACCTATATGCAGTGCTATTCAGGTAACGTTTAAGTTGTCCGTCATTCTATGCATTGGCGAGGGCTGATTCTCTATAGATTCAACGGACGACAACGGTAAGATGGAATGTGCGAGTCCATCCACTGCCACCCCGAATTGTTTGTCATTCAAGCCCCCGAGCAACTTTTCTAGTTAAGATCAGGTGGTGGCGGTAAATGTGGAGGATCCTGCCCTCGATTTGATTTTATATTACTCAAACATGACAATTTCAACCCCCGATTTGCCAATGTATAACGGTCAGATTCATTTTATTACTAAGAATATACCATACTAACCTTGATCTACCTAAGCGCTTGGAAGAATTGACAGATCTAGGGCTTGGCTGTCTTTGTTCTATGGTTCTATCGGGTCATTTCTTTTATGAACATACCGTCTTCTATTTTCTGGAAAATCACAAAGGCTTACTGCGGCCCCATTGTCTTATTTCTTTATCCCAAAATTCGAGTTCTCAATCTCCCTGTCCCGTCATATACTCACCAACTATGTCCTCAACCACAGTTCAAGATGGGTCTTTCTATGATCCTCAACCCCCCGAGGCGCCAGCCTTTGAACGTGTCTCTTTGGTTATCCTAGTAGGAGCATTAGTTGCATTTGGTCAAGTATGTCCTTTCCTGTGAAATCGAGATCACGGGATCCATCAGAGGGCCTAGTTCCAGCGATGTGATTGATTATTCATAGGCTATCCATACCCATGGGAATGTCTTTGCAATAATGGCCGGGACTTTGAGGCCTGATACAGAGATGCAATCAACACATGCAAGGCCACGTTTTCGAGGTCTTTCAATCTTTGTCACTCACCGGCTGGTCAAAGTGTTCTTCATATCCAGATTCTCGAAGAGTGGCTTCGATCTGGGAAAATGCTTTGCCAATGTTATGGCAGATTGCTACTTTCGAACGTGCAAGTTGCCAAAGTGGAATCTGTGATCGGCTCGCTTGTCCACTAAGCCAAAGCCATTTGGAAGTTACCAGACAGACCTGGAAGTTAATGATAACCCACCCTGTCGATTGACTATTTCGGTTCTCCTACTTCTGGCCATTCCGAGTCATTCCACGTCCCCCAATAATTCTCAAAAGTCTGACGCTATATTGGAGTATATTCTGAATTCAAATCTTTTGTTCGCCAAATAAATATGATGAGATATTCAATATCTGGTTGCTGTCACCTAAAATACTCAACATCAACATGTCCCCCAGTTGGTTACAACACCACCGTGTACTCGCTCCCCGCAATTGCGGCAATGTTGTGGTTCACTGTGGGGCCCGCGACTTTTCGCCCAAGCTCGCCTACTTGCAGCTTCACGACTCCAACCCACATAGCCAAGCTTGCCACAGCATACAACACGTCGCAGATTATCGGCTGCCTTCAATTGAAACTGCGTGGAGCTCGACGACAACCCTTGCCCCACGGCAACTGAGACAATCCGAGCTCGTCAAAGCTGCCTCCGTCGATCGTTGTTCCTGCTGTCAGCGGCATCCTTCAAACGTCAACAACTGTGCAGCTACACTCGCAGCGCAGAAACACTCCTCGACAGTGCCGCAGCTCTCCCTGGATATATCCCTCTCCACTACGCTCTACCAAGTCACGCACCACCACCAGCGCAACAATGCTCTCACTCCCCTTCCTCACCCCACAAGATGTACAATTCCTCCCGACTACCCACCACAATCCCAACCCATCTAACATCTCCTCCCAGTCCCACGAGCTCTGGTTCGGCGCATCAAATCCCTACCGCTCCCTCTCACGACACCAATCCGGCCCCGACCTGCCAAACCACCACCCAAACCGCCGCACCAATGCCTCCAATCCACCAAGCCACCGCGGTTTCCTTCCCTCCCGCGCCTCATCCAACACCCTCGCCGCCTTGCAAGCCGAAGAGCGCGCGCTGCGCGCCCGCAAAAACAACATCGCCACCTTCGGCGCGTCCTGGATCCGGCCCGCCGGCTGTGCCAAGACCATGCTTGGCATGAAAGAAGAAGAAGCCGAGCGCGAGGAGGCTCTCGCCGCGCTGGCTGCCGAACAAGAAGCTGCCGCCGCTGGTGGTCTCGACCCGGATGATGGGGGAATGACGATGGGCGGGGAGGAGGGCGAGGAGGAAGAAGGCATGGAGCGGGATTTGGACGATGATATCCCCGATGCGGAGGAGGGGCTTGTGGAGGTTGGTGAGGAAGGTCTTGAGGAGAGTGGGTTGGGCGATGAGGAGGGGTTTATGGAGCGGGATTTGGATGATGATATTCCCGAGGGGTATCCGGATGATGATTACGGGGAGGAGGAGTCGGGGTTGTATGAAGAGGAGGTTGATGAGGATTTTGATAACCAGCCCGACTTGGATGCGGAGATCCCTGAGGCTGCCGGGAGTGAGGGTCTCGAGCGTGATTTGGATGATGATATACCCGATGCGGCGGAAGATGGGTCTGAGCAGGAGGGCGAGTGGCAGCATACGGATACGGAGGATGAGTTCGATGAAGAGGAGGGCGGGAATGATGATGGACTGGGGAGTTTGAGACGTCCGCGCTTGGAGAATTTCCGCACCAGCACGCCGAATAGTCGTGGTTTGCTTCCTCCGCCGTTTATGCGTCGTGAAAACCAGGGCGAGACTGAGGCGCAGCGCCGATTTATCAATCGCTGGAGTGGCGGTGGTGATGCCTTTGACTCGAGCAGTATGATATTTGAGGAGGATGATTTGCGTGCGTCGATTACAAGCCAGAGCAGTCGACGCAGTGGCTTGGGTCGGCATTATCCTCGCCGTGTGGGTGGCCCTCGAGATAGCCTGAATTGATGGGGTGTCAATTCTTTACTTTTGTGGCATGGCGCGATGTATGGCATGCTTTATGTTTGGCAATAGCATTGGGTATGGCGTTTACTGGAGTAGAGAGTTGGTATCAACATGGGTCATTGGATTTTATCGAAATCCAGCGAGATTACAATGTGCATGATTTTTATGGCCAGTAGTGTGTTCAATTCTTCATAAACAACCTTGCACAACAGATGGAACATGTCGAGTTGCTGGATACCGTTAACCCGCAGTAACGAAACTCCTCAAATTTATTGAGTCTTGTGACGCACAGCCCCTAGATGCACGATCGAATGATTGTTCGGGCTGGAATGAAGATTGCAGCTGCCTGGTTGAACGATTGGGACGTTCCAACCTTATAAGGTGGCCTCGCCTTAGCGAAGCGACAGAGACGCCTACTCAAGCAAAGCCAACCTTCAACCCAGCTTCAAGATAAATTCGACAGTCTCGAGCACATTTTTCCGTGTTGAGACGATGGGCAGGACCTTCCCTTCGAGCAAGATGAGTAAAACAATTTTCAAAAAGGAATCTCGAAAGAAAGCAAGTTGACGTGTCCCTTCAGTGGGTAGTTTGACCGGTCTTCTGATGGATCTCTTGTATCTGTACATAGAAGTCCTAAAGCACAAGCTGAAGACGTCCAATCCAAGATCTCCAATTTCCTCCCATCCATCTTCGCCTTCATGGGCCTGAATCAAAGGCCGGTTTCACTCGAGCCGGATTCTAATACCTATTCACATCGCGGACCTTTGCGCAGGCTGCTTGTAAGAAATTTAGGAGTGAAGCCTTCAAGAGCTCCTTGTTCTTGCTATAGGCCCTCTTCTCTTTGCTAGGAGACCATTCTTGCCACATATGTGAGCGCTCAGGGCTCTCGACCTTGGAAGTCTGGCACTGATATGGACTGGGCGGGTGTCATATCACGGTGCCTCGCGCAGGCTGCTTGTAAGAAACTGGCAAGTAAAGCGTTCACGAGCTCCTCACTCTTGCCAAGGACCTCCTCATCACATGTTGGAGAGAAGTCTCGCCACATACCTGTGATCCATCGCGGCGGAGGCTTCCTGGCGCGTTGGCGATTTTCTATATAGCGTGAAAAGAGAACTGAGGAGAAACAAGCATAAAGAAACAAGAATAAAGGATTATAAGAATCGCGATGCTCAGAAGGAAGGGAGGGTACCTAGAACAGGTGAAAGGCAAAGGGCGGCAGCGAGGCCAAAAGAGTCTAGCCAAAAAAATCAGACTTATGATACTGTCGATTGAAGTGGCAGAACTATTCGTAAGATTGACGGTGTACTCAAATAGTCAACCAGAGAGTCTGATAATTTCAAAGTCAAAAGACGATTTCACGAACATTACATGTGACGTGTATACACTTGACAGGATAACTGTCTAAATCACTCGGTGGGTGCCCCATGATTGATCAATCCGCCCAAGTTCGGGTAGAATCCATAAAAAGGACGCAAAAGGGTGACGCCGGATACTAGACAAGTATTTTCTATTCTCACCATTTGAACATGGTTATATACGGAGTAAATCAGGACGACGGTGAAAAAGCCATGATTGTGTAGGGCATTTGGATATAGGTTCAGCATAGTTTTCTTTGATAAACCTATATTGCACAAGAGCGGGAATATAGAAACCCGTTTTTCCCCTTCGATGGCTCTTCTTTGAAAACGAATATCTACCTGACGATGACTGGTCTGTGTCTTTGAGCATATAAGCCTCCCCTACTGTACGCAGTGCAGTTCAATACTCTCCTTATGCTAGCCCTCGCGGCCTTAGCCCCCTCACAGAGTACCACTGTTCGGGCGGATGCCCACAATTGGCCACTCATCTGTCCAAACCATCTTTTCCTACACAGAAACTATATACTTCTCACAAGCGCAAGTGACGATACTAAGCCTTCGAGGATGTTCATCGATGTACAATGCCCACTGCCAGTAACACTACCATCATTTAGGACGCGTCTGGCAAAGCAGAGATTTCAATCTCTGTCAAGACTAATATTACTAGTATGCTACATACTAATGGCACAGAAACCCTTATAGAGGGGCCCTAAAAGGGACTCTAAAGTTGAATTTAGACTCCAGTATCAGAGGCCTATCATAAGACTCTTATTTAAACAAAATATGAGATTCATCTTTGCTAAGATTAGAACTAAATACACGACAGTAAACGTACCAACATTAGAAATACAAATTATGCAAGGACTTTCTCGTGCTGGGACCAGACGCCAACATTCATCCTGCAAGTTCCTAGTCCAGAATTTCTCCGTTCAACTTCCCACGTCAACAGGGGAGATTCAATTCGGGATATTCCGGGAGATGCTCATCATGGCTAACCCCTTTGTGGGACCGCGGAAAGTATCAAGTGAGTTTCGAGAGAGTCCAAATCATATTTTGCATAAACCAAATGCCAAGTCGCGAAGATGGGAAGAGAAGTCCCAGAGTAGTGTGAGAGATTTGCTGGCACTCGTCAATGAAAGGGCGCATTTTTTCTTGATAATCATTGAGCGCTCCATTAACGTCGTTCCCGTGGCGTGACAATTCTCCTGCAAGCACATATGCACCTACAAGGCACAGGTTAGTCCCCAAGCCAGTAAATGGACTGGGGCAGTACCCAGCGTCTCCAAGGAGCACGACCCGGCCAGTGAATAGTTGGTTCATTTTGATCTGCCCTAGCTCGTTTGCGTAAAAATCATCCGACTTTTTCAACCCACTCATCAACCGGTCGGTCTGCCAGTCGATATCCTTGAAAACCTCGACAAATGCGTCTTTTTGGCTCGTTAATGATTCTTTGTAAGATGCCTTCCATCTCGGAGATTTTCCCATGGTGAAAAGAAGTGCTCCCGTAACGGGACGATCGCTCGTCCGAGTTATGATCATTTTTCTCCCCGGAGCGAGGTGACCTCTGGCCAAAGTGCCTTCCCCATCGATTCGAGGGATGCTAAAGTAGGCACCGTGGATTCCGAGAGAATTGAAAGCGGCATCACTAGCCTCCTGGCCAAAGGCAAGTCGTCGAGTCCACGAGCTCTGTCCGTCGGCAGCAATGACGAGATCATACCGCTGCTTCCGTCTGTCTGAGAATGTCACATCCACGCCCTGAGCGCTCTGGTCCAGAGCTGTGATAGTCTGGCCGAATGAATATGTTATCCCTTGTCCTGGGCCGACTTTTAACTCCGTGTTTTGCTTGATGCTGGCATCGTATAAGATCTGCACCATATCTCCACGCATGATTTCGTACTCGCTGGTCAAACCAGGACGACGTTCGCCCGAGGCAGAGGCACCGAAGTAGGATATTTGCCTCCCTGTAGAGTCCACCATCTCGAGGCCTGTTTCATTCACACAACGTTGCCTGATCTTGTCTAACAGACCCATCTTCCGTAGGATATAAGGAGCTTGAGTCTTCAAGTCAATTTGCTGACCGGAAGATCGTAACGTGGGAAAACGCTCCAAAATAGTGATGTTATGTTGTGGATTTGACCTCTGGAGAAGCATGGCGATAGTTGGGCCACAGACTCCAGCACCGACGACGAGCACATTGAGAGGCATTCTCTGTGATTGAAGAGATGACCGATTTGAGTAGCTGAGGGTAAGTTTCGGGCTGCTGAAAGCTAAGGAGAATGTGAACGGGTTCCCTGGATAGGACGTATATTTTTTGAACTGGCGCAAGAGCATAATCTTGTATCGGGAATTGGTGGTAAGGAAAGGACAATGCCGTACAGCCAAGCAGACGCTGATTCTATCCATTTTATAGCGATTGAAGTATGAAACGGCATTATCGGGCGTATCGGGATATTCTGCTTTGGGGCCGAACCCCACCAGCAAGCTTTAGTTCTGACAACTCGCTCGCACAGAGTAATAATAAGTGAGAATGCATCTTTCCACCGTCGGATGCATCCTAATTGCGCTGACTCTCTGTCTCGGTGGTATCGGAGCAACCGTAGCTATCGGTCACGCCCGGTCCATAAACCATTTCGTCAACCAACACCGTACTACTGATACAAGGCACAAGGGAACGGCAGAGAGCCGAAATGGACTCTACTTCTCCCTCAGGGGTCCGAAAGCGCCGCCGTCCTGCTTATTCTTGCATCGAATGCCGACGCCGCAAAGTCCGCTGTGACAGGGCAAAGCCCTGTGGACAGTGCACAGCTCACAGCGCACCTTCGTGTACATATGCGGAATGTCATCCCCGTGCTTCCCAACATGCAGATTTACCTCCAGAAGGGGTTCAGCCTTCGCATAGAACTCCAGAGCGAGCAGCCCCGCCCGATGATGCCCTGCCTTGTACTTCCGCCGCTCCGAGTCGGATTTGCGGCGCCTTGAACAAGACTCGGGTTTTCGGCTACGGGCATTGGATGAACTCGATGTCTATAGTACGTTGGATATACACAAGTTGGACAATTCTCTCTCACCAACTATCCAAACAGGCAGACGGACTACCCACACTAGAGCCTCTCTTGAAGTGCTACCAATCGATCTTTCACGGGAAGAGCCACGGCGCACAAGATTCCGCGGCAAAAATTATGGGTGAATGTAAGCAATTGGCACAAGACGCAAAGAGGCAGCGTCCTAGTCGACAGTGTCTCTCTCCTGACATCTACTGCTCGTTCCCTCACGGTGCGGTAATGGATGATCTGGTACGGCTATACTTTGCAACGTTTGAATCCTGCTATCGCATCCTATACTACCCGACCTTCATCGGAGAGTATAGAAGATATAAGATTGATCCGGAAAATGCAAAGAGTTCTTTCGTCGTTGAATTACTCCTCATCATGTCTGTGACAGGTGTTTTGCATGCTGAGGCCACCATCCGTGACGAAATCGCCGCCAAATCGCGGGACTGGATTCAGATTGCGCAGACATGGCTCTCTGCTCCATTGGAAAAGGATCGTCTCACCTTGAATGGGATTCAGATTCACTGTTTGCTGCTTCTTGCGCGGCAGGTGACCCGGTTCGGGGCCGATCTGGTTTGGATATCAGCGGGATCTTTAATGCGCATGGCAATGCAGATGGGCTTGCATCTGGATCCGAATTGTATGGAGGAGATGAGCCTACAAGGAAAAGACATCCGAAGACGATTGTGGTATACAGTCCTCGAATTGAATGTCCAGGCAGCCCTGGACTCCGGGATGTCGCCCATGATCTCAACAGGGGACTTCAATACCTTGCCACCTTCCAGGATGAGCGACGAAGAGCTTGAGCTAGGAGGAATGGAGTTGGAAGCTCAGGGCGAAATGCATGGGTCATCCTCCCAGAAGCAACTTCTCCCTTTATTAGCAGTCTCTCTACCTTTGAGACTGAAAGTGACCAAGGTTATCAACAACCTACAGAAGGAACCGTTATACGAAGAAGTCCTCCGTTTAGAAAAGGAACTAGCAAGCGCCTGTCGCACTGCAACAACTGCCCTTGACAGCACTCCACCGCTTAATCTTATATCGCACACCTCTCGATTTGCAATCAGTCACTTCACCCATCTCCTCCGTCGCTTCACACTCTGCAACCACTTCCCCTACGCAATCCAAGCCAAGAAGAATCCACTCTACACCTATTCACAAAAGCTTTGCCTCGACGCTGCCCAAGATATCGTCTCCATCCTCGACGACGAACTGTACACTCGCCTCCTCCTCACTGGAGGCGGTATGTTCCGTGACCTGATCACCCGCGGCGCCTTCATCCTCTACCTAGAATTAACATCCGAAATCGATGCAGACGCCTCTCTGATCTCACGGATCCGAAATCGCGCCCGACTGGAGTCGATCCTCCGTGACGCTCGACGGGTGGCGCAATATGCGAAGGAGAGGATGCGCCATGGTGAGACTAATGTGAAAGGGTATGTGTATATTGTTATGTCGACGGCGCAGATCGAGGCCTTTTTTGATGGGTCGTCGCCAGAGGAGGCGGTGATGAACGCAGCGAGGGGAGCGTTGGAAACGTGTCGTGGGATTTTGCAGGCGATGGCTGTGAAAGCGTCAGGTGTTGAGACTGAGTCTGGGATGTCGGATGGGGTTACGCCTCTGTTGGGGGATCGCGATGGACAGTTTGACTTTTTGGATGATGGGAATTGGGACTTTGATTTTGAGGAGTCGATTTTCTTTCAACATGGTGATGTTTCGTTGTAGTTATCGATTCTTGCATTGAGAGGATCAAGTGCAGCAGTATGTATTTCATGTACTTGGTTCTAGGGCCAAGGGCCTGTTTTAAGTATTAAAAAGCCAACATAAATATTTATAGTCTAGCGTCTAACAGAAGGACTTTGCAATTAACGGCTATAATCGGAAAACATAAACAACAGGGCATAAAGATAACCCTGGTTGCCTACCCTGAGTACCCTGAGTACCCTGAGTAACCAAGAGCGCTCAGGGAGCAGGGAACAGATGGAAATCAGCGCAGACTGCACCGTCCTATGTAACTAGTTACATGAGCAACATGAGTAATGAGAGTGCCGCCAGCCGCAAGCATCAACCTCGGCCCCGAGGGCTTGGCGCTGCCTCGTGACCTCCTTGACATGCTTCCTCCGACTTCTCCCCCGGACTTTGCGACCTCTCCGCATTGAACCGGTCGCATCGTGCAGGACCATGGAGACCGTTCGCAACATGCAGAATCCCATCCCTCAGGTGGTGCTCCAGCCATCCAAGTGGCTGTCCCTCTATGAAGACTTTGTCGCGAAGAACTCCAGCTCAGTTGGTTCGGTAGAGTCCGCTCTGAGGTCATTGACCTACATCATCCCGGGTAAGAAGGCGTTGAATCGTGTTCACGTGGCTAATCGCTGACACGTCTATTTTTGATGTAAAGGAAGATATCGCGAATCAGAAATCCCTTCAGAATGTGGTAAGTTGGAGATGCCCATATCCCTGTGACGGAGAGGGGCGTATATCTGACAACCACATGTAGTGCACTCCGGAGTACAACTCTTATCGCTGTACCATGATTCTTTAGTATCGCGAGTCATCTCACAACTCCCTTCCACGGTCCATCGCCCACCGCCTACCCCCCATGCCCGATACACTAAATACTGGACCTCGCGCTCCTCGCTCTACCATCGCGTCGCTGTCGCGCTGCAGATGCTCCAGTACACAGAACTCCTTTGGGAGATGACGGCACGGCGGCGCGGACAAAAGACGCGATGGCGTGTCGTTGTGTTCCTCGAGTTCGCCAAGGCAATCTGCCGCCTGCTGTTGCTTCGACTGACCAACTCGAGACCGTTGGTTAGCCCTCCACTGCCAGAGCGGGAGGTGGACCCCCGAACCACGCAAGGAGAAGAGGACCAGAGCGACTGGAACGGCATGGAGACTCCCACGAGCGAGCGCTCTACGGATATCAGTTGGACTATGCCTCGCACGGGGCTTTCCTTGCCGTCTCTCCCGGACGTGAACGACGTGTCCAACTACCTCATCTCAAAGGTTCTTACTGCGGATGATATCAAGCCCCCCAAGACCTTGCTGCACCGTGTCACTGGACAGGGACAGTTGGCGGAGGTTTTGTATATCCTCCGACCAGTGGTCTATGCACTGGCCATGCAGCGGTGGAGTGGAGACCGACGTAGCTGGCGGCCGTGGCTGATTGGATTTGGCATGGAGTACGGTTGCCGCCAGCTTGCCAAGCGCGATTTCCGGGAGCGCGTTGCGGGTGGCCTCCGGGGATTGACCGGACTTGAGCGAGAGGAGCTGCGCAAGCGTGGTTGGTCTATGGGCTGGTGGCTGTTGCGTGGTGCCTTCTATGAGAATATTACCAAGTGCGTATCAGAAAAAACTAGCCGTTTGGACCAGAAGCTAACGAGGTACAGATCGTGGTTGCAAAGTATGACCGGCAAGATGAAGGGCAAGCCCCTCTTAGACTTGGTCGGCAGTGTGATCGAGGATTACGAATACCTCTGGGACAACTACTACTTCTCGACTGCCACCCTGTGATTTCTCATGCCCATACCATCCTTCACCTTCTCCTCATGATACCCAGCTTTTTACAACAGTACATGACTTTGATTACAATGCAGTCGTGGTTGGACGCCTTTGCTTTGTGTTTGTATGGTATTGCGCCTTCGATATGCCTGAAAGGGTATCATCATTGTTATATTAGCTTCATTACGCCTTTAGTCCCATGCTAGACCAATGCATCGCATCATATAATCTCAGCTTGTCGTTGTCCAAACCAGTCCCGCAACCCATCCTTGCTGGAACTTTTCCCCGGCCCGGATCCCAGGAGAAAATCACCCAGCATGCCATTCCCCTCATCGACATCCGCAGGCCAATCCACGCGCGCCCCGCCCTTCTGCTCGAGCATCTCCTTCGCAGTACCCCAGCTGAAGCGACACTCGCTGCCCCAGCCAAACACAGGATCCATATTGCGTCGGAGCCAGCCGACACACTTTGCATCTGAAGGGTAACCACTGCCCCAGCCCTCGGGAGCCGTTGAACCATCATCAAGCTGTTGAGCCTTGAGGACAGACTCGTACAAGACTTCTAACGCGACATCGCGCGTCACTTTGGCAGCCACACTCGCCGCACTCACACACGGATACAACGAGTCCGCCTTCTTCGCCACGGTGATCTTAATTGACGGGAAAATCTTCTCCAGTTTAGCCTGGTATGTCGCCGGGTTACCGATAGTGTCGATGTAGATCTCCTGCACATTAACGGCCCGATCTTGAAGTACCCCGCGGATAATCTCGATTGTCGCATCCATCGCTTGCGCGTTGAGGTTATACACCGATGTGCCGGGTTTCATCATGCCGGAGCCGATATCGCGCGCTGAGAGCACCTTAACTGCGTATCCACAGGACTCGTAGAGATTTGAGCCGGGCGTATTGATCAGGCGCATGAGATTGGCGCGTACGGCGGGCGTGAGGACTTTGCTATCGTCGAAGCTGTGTTCTTCCGCTAGCAGGGAGTGGTGGAGGTCGAGGGGGAGGTAGAACGCGCCGTAGACCATGGGGCCTAGGACGGGGCCACGGCCGGCTTCGTCGACGCCGAGGACACATGCTGTGGGCGTTGTTGTCTGTAGAGTTGTGGAGGACTTGTCGTATGGTGTGATTCCAGCCGGACAGGGCGTGTAGTAGGCGTACGAGTCTCCCGAGAGAAGACAGGCAGTGTCTATACTGGGGGGGATGAAGGACATGTCATCGTCGGAGACATTGATAGCGGTGTCTTTGGCCATCTTGATTGAAGAATTGACCATTGAACAAATGTAATAGAGCGAGTAACTCTCAGAAGAAACGTCCCAAATTCCCGAAAGTATGCCGACGCGTCGACCGTTTGGGGTTAGCGGCGGGCGCGCGTTTCTCCCCAAATTCCACGGCATCATTCCTCTTTCATCCCCCTCACCCACCCGCGCTGCGTTGACCAGCTCTTTTACATTTGATTATTTTGGGCAGACCTACAGTACGCGCGCTTTTCTGATTGTACTAATCGCAACGGCTTTTTCTCAAAATGGCGCGTGGCTCGGGGAAGCCCCGCGAGCTCGACTTTTCCAATGTGGGAACTCTCGGAAGGTAAGTCGCGCTTTTGTCAATGCTGCGCTTGCGTGAAAGGGTTGCATACTAATGCAGATAATGCACCAGGCGAACCGGTCTCACCATGGAGGAGCGACAGCGCGACGAGTATGGAATGGAGGAAGTAGACGGTTTATTCTCGTCTCCTGAGAAATCGCCCGCGAAACTCAACGGATTCAATGCGGACGCCGACACTGCCAGCTCCGAGATGTCTATTGAAGACGGTATGCCTTCTTCCAGAGTATGCGCCTGGCACTATTAACAATTGATGGCTGACATTTCCATTTCTACGTGACCAGACAATGCGCCCGGACCTATGGATTTCCTCGGCGCTTCAAATAACGCGCGCAATGGGTTTCTCCCACGGGCGTCACAGTCCCCGGCTAAAACTTCTCGGAGGTCTCCTGTTCTACGATCCTCTCCAGATGATCAGGAGGATCTTGTAGCGTCTAGTCCATCGGATGGCAGACGTCTGTCGTTTGCGCGCGGCGACCCTACGCCTTTGACCAATCGTTCGGTGAATGCGGGCGTGTCGAACAAGAAGAACAACGTACAGAATGGGAAATCGCGAATGGCGACAACAGAAGCCGCCGACTTTTCTGATGGCGAGGGCGACGAAAACGTGGACGCTTTTGCTGCTGGGCGGGATGATTTCAGCGACGGAGACAACGAGGGCGATGAGACTGTGATGTCGCCTGAGCAGCAACCCGCAGGTGCGAATGGAGCGGCTGACGATGCGTCCCCGGTCGCTACGACCTCGCGCCAACCAAAGACGACTGCATCGAGCTCGAAACAACCCAAAAAGGGACCCGCCGCAAAGACGACAAAGACAGCAGGGAAGCCGCCCGGAAAACGAGGTCGCCCGGCGAAGACTCCAGCAGCTGCAGACAATGATGAACCCGCCGAGGCTAGACCGACCAAGAAAGCAAAGACCACCGCCAGCGAGACCACCCGGGCTCCTCGCGAGCCCTTGGATCCAGAACTGGACCGAGTGGTTGAGAACTACGCCCAGCGTTCAGGCCCTCTCAAGGGCCGCAGTCTATATATTCTCAAGCGCGAGGACCCCAGCAGCAGCGAGACGACCCACACCCGCTCAGGACGCGTGTCTGTCCGCCCATTAGCGTACTGGCGTAATGAGCGATGCGTGTATGGTGATGGGGAGGCCGCTGAGGGACAACGGTACCCGCTCTCAACGATCAAAGAGGTTATTCGAACCGAGGAGCTTGAACCAGATAGGCCGAAGAAGGGCAAGCGTGGCCGCAAAGGCAAGTCGAAGAAGTCAAAGGACGAGTCCTCGGACGAGGATGAGATTGACGACGACGCCGATCTCTGGGAGAAGGAGACTGGTGTTCTTCATGGCTACGTTTCAAAATGGGATCCTGTAGCGCAAACGAGCACATCCGAAGAGGAAGTAATAGGTATGATTTTGGTCTATCTTTACTACTGGAGTTGGTGTTGTTGCTAACGTTGTGCAGACATTGCGTATGCACCCTCTGGTTTCGAGACCAGGGAAGTCAAAGGCGCATCCTTCCGGTTCGCAAAACTGCTCAGTTCATCATTCATCGGCTCTGGTGTTGTCGAGCTTCCCCCGGATGGTGTCAAGAAGCCGAAGAATTCAAAGAGGATGCACATGGTGTTCTATGTCTGCTATGGCCGGGTACAAGTCGACATTTCTGGCGTTCAATTTAGCGCTGGCAAGGGATCCGTGTTCCAGATTCCACGGGGTGAGTTGCCCTCCAACCAGATTGACTATTCGCCGTATACTCACATGACGCTATCTTCAGGCAACTACTACAGCTTCCAAAACTCACATCCCAAGAACGCCCGATTATTCTTCACCCAGTGCTGTCTCCCCGAAGGCAGTGAAGCCCCCGTTCAATCAGAGACCCGGGGCCCAAGCCAAAGCCAATTCGAGAACGACAGCGGTCCGTCTGAGCCGCCAGCTGCCAAGGCCCGGGGTCGGCCCAAGGGCAAGCAAAAGGCCAAATGAGCGATTTGATTACTTTAATTCATCTCTGCTGTTGTTTCCATTCTTGTGCCCAGCTGGTGCTGGTGAATGTGCTATGATATCCTTGTTACTCGTCTTTTCTTTCTAGCGAGTTGTATTGTTTACTCAGGATTTCAGGTTGTTGGTTCTTGTTGCAGATTTTGGTGATGGCCAAGAACAGCTTTTTTCACACGTCTCTTCAAGAGCTCTTGTCTTCTTAGTAGATAGATGATGGGTCCTACTGGGCCGTATTGCTTTAATAGCATGCACCTTGACAACCATGTTTCTAATTTGGCTGGTGCGAATACGCTACAAGTTTCACTGGTGCAAGGTCACTTCTTGTACACCTCCCAAATATCATCCAAATCATAATCTTCGATGCCGGTCGAAGACTAGACACAACTCTTATGACTCGAACCAATCTCCAACCACCATCTCCCTCCCCTGATTCCTCCATCGGATCTCCTCCATCAGATCTCCTCCATCAACTCATCAAGCTCATCATCCAACCCCAACACCGGAAAATCCCCAACCTCAACCTTCTCCGGCTTCACAAACGCACCACACTTCACCCCACACTCAAAATACCGCCGTCCCCCAACACTCCCATCATTCTTCCCCGTCGGCTCGTCCAGCTCAATACCCACCCAGATAGGCTGCAGCTCCGGGGGCACCTCGCCGTTCTGCTCGAGTTCCTTGCCCGGACCGGTGAGCGGGATCGTGGGCACGGGGCCGACGAACCGGATTGTGCCGCGGCGGATGTGTGGCGGGGAACTGGGGAGGATGATGGCTCGTTTTGTGGGGGTTATACCTGGAATGGTCATTACACACTTTTCCCATAAAGGTTGAAAGATGGTGGAAAGGGGAAAGGCCTTTGCATGCATACCTCTGCGCGCGATCTCGGCCTTGTCCTTCTCGACTTGCTTGCGGAGCGAGTCCTCGGGTGAGAGGGCATTGGGATCGAAGCGGCCGAGCTTTTGGTTGCGTTTCCAGGCTAGGACGGAGTCGGAGAGGTTCTCGTAGGTTTCGGCGTTCATTTCGTATTTTTCGACTGAGGAGAGGTCGGTGAAGTTTGGGCGGAGGGCTTGGGGGCGGGAGTCGTGGACCTAGTTGATTGGGTTAGCTTGGGGTTTTCCATTGAGACGATGTGAGGAGGAGAGATAAATTGGATGGTATAGCGTTCACGGAGGCAAAGAGGCCAGTCTGGGAGGAGTTGATTATGCTTGTCCTGACTTGGGTCATATATAGCCAGCCCACTTAGTGTGCTGAGGCCATGTGAGACACCTCTTAGGAATCAACAGCCTCGTAACCTTGGAGTCCAAGAATGAACAGCGTCCAGATCTGACACGCAAGACTACTCTTCCAATGAAACAACAAGAGTTCACACCCAAATACCCAGAAAAACATGAAGCAGGAAATCACGGGGAAGAATAAAGACCAAAAAAAACCAACCTCAATCTCAACCCCCTTAACAAGCCCATAACTCCCAATAAGCCTCTCATCATCATCAGCCCACACCTCCGGCCGTCCAGGAACCTTAACGCGTAGCCGCTGACTCCCCGGCGGCACACCGGTCATAGTCTCAAGCTTGCTCTTGACCTGCTCAACGGTCCAGGTGGGCGTGATGCGCCGCTCGGTCAGGAACCGGGGCTCATTGGATTCTGTTGAGCGTGAGGCTGAGGCTGAGGTGATGATCACGGAGACATCTGTGGGTGTTGGTTGGAAGGCCATTTTGGCGGAGATGTGTGATGCGCCCAGGGGTTGCGTTCAAGCGCTAGAGACGGTTCCTAATGACTGGGTTAGCGAGGATGGTTCTTAAATGGGTAGCGATATAGAAAGTAGATGAGGATGGGGTAAGGAATCGATTTGAAGGCGGTTTATCCCCAGGGCAGGCTACGCAGTGGGACCTCGAGGGCATCGGTCCTGTATTTGATATTGGCATATCAAATTCCCTATGGGCGTGTACACGACTGTACTGGGTCTCCGTCCCCCAGCTTCCAAATGCACCCAGGGGATTTGAACCACGAAAAGACACCTTTTACCAGTTAAGCAGCAGCATACTTACAATAGCAAAGTGAAGCGAGTGATGAGCCGCTGAACAGCATCGGTGGACATCCAAGATAGGTGCGCTTAGTCAGCCAACAACAGGTGCCCAGGATCCATCGAAGTCGAGAGAAGCACTTGTGCAAAAATGAATATTCTTTGAATTATGATGCGTCGAAATGAAATGAATCTTTGTCTGCGCGCTGTAACTATCCTTGAATACTTGCCTAGTGAGCACCCAGGGGATTCAAAGCATCAGATCGATCTTTTACTATTACTACCGAACACCTACTACTAACTTACTAAGGCGGGGTGCTAAGGTTAAGAGAATAGAATTGATATAGCAACTTAGAGAAATCAGAAAATCAAAGGTCATGCTTTTATCTACGAGAATGAGACACACTATAAACAAAAACATCCTCGCAACGGTTCAAAGTTCATGTATCCTAAAAGTACTAACCTCCCCGCGCAGAGGGGCAGCCAAAAAAACCCCCCGAACCACGTGACCCGCTCGCTTGACCATCCGCCATCACGACGACGAAACACCCCCAATTGGAACTGATACTCGCCATTCCCCAACGCCAGACACTCTATTCGTTTCAAGTAACACCATTCCCTGCAAGCAGCGAACCATGACAGACCAAGCCGAAGGATACGAAGAGCAAAACGTGCACGAGGTGTACCAACAGATTGCGGGACATTTTTCCGCGACGCGGTATAAGGTTAGTTCAACCTCGCCCGGTCAATATCTCACCTCGCCTGATTCGTGTTGCTATCATTCTTTGAAAGGGATGCTGACAAATTCTTTCTTTTCTGGGCTCTAGCCGTGGCCGATTGTCGAGCAATTTCTCCAGAGTCTGCCGGCTGGGTCGGTTGGACTGGATGTTGGCTGTGGCAATGGCAAGAATCTCCAGGTGAATCGGGATGTGTTTATAGTAGCTTCTGATCGGTAAGTGCTTAAGACTCCTAGTCCTACTGTACTATCTGTTTGGGTTTGTCTGCATTGTTCCGTTTACTTCAACCTTGAAAGGGTATACGGACGTTTCGTAATTCGTATATATGCTTCATGTCTTGTCTTTTTTTTGTCTTTTTATAGTAATTTCTCACTTCATCACTCGTCTCTCTCATTTCAGATAAGACACAGACACCCTCTTGGAGGACCAGACCAGACCGCACCGGACCGGACAAAATCACTAACACATGGCTAGATCCGAAAACCTGGCCAAAATAGCAGTCCAGCATCAACCCCATTCGGCAGTGGTGGCCGATATCCTCCACCTCCCCCACAAAGACGCATTCTTCGACTTTGCCGTCTGCATCGCTGTGGTACACCACATGTCCACCCCAGAACGGCGCATCCAAGCCATCGCAGAGATCCTGCGAACGATCAAGCGCGGGTCCGGGTCTTCACCCGGCGGGCGAATTCTCGTTTATGCATGGGCGCTCGAGCAGAAGAATAGCCGGCGTGGCTGGGACAAGGGTGACTCGAAAGATCTCATGGTGCCGTGGGTAAGGCGGGCCAAGCCTGGCTCGGGGGAAGAGGATCAGACGTTCCACCGCTACTATCATCTATACGAGAGCGGGGAGTTGGAGCGTGATATTGAGCAGGCGGGGGGTGTGGTGGTGGAGTCTGGGTATGAGAAAGACAATTGGTGGGCGATCGCGACGCCCAAGGTTGGTTCATGATGGTGGGGATTTGGGTTACTTCGGGAGCCAGCCGCGAAGAAGACCGTCATCATCTGCGCAGACGCAGACGCAGACGCGAGGAGTGCGAATCACGAGAGATTTGGGGATGAGAGAGAAGGGTCGAGTCAAGTGGTTGCGCCGAACGAGAGATGGTCTCTATGTCTTAAGACGTCTCGAGTGTCACCAAGAGAGAAATCAATCCCTCTTCTTGTTTCTCTCTCTCTCTCTCTTGCCCAGCAAGGGAAAAGGAAAAAGGAAATCTCGCAAAGAACGGACACGAGAGGTGGACACGCAAATTCTCTATACAATTCACGGCCACCTAACAAATCACGGTATACCTCCAACCAGCGCTATGCAAAATTTGTATCAAAGAGGCAAGGAAAATCCCAGAACCGGGGGAAAAGCCGCACGGGCGTGATCGTGATCTCGTCTAGGGCAGAGTGCGCGGAGGCATGCTCATATGCGGACCCATCAGACCAGGTGGGGGAATGCCCATGTCCGGCGGTCGTGCGAGGCCATAGAATTCGCGTGGTGGGGGCGGGGCAGGTGGTGCGTACGCGGGAACACCGGCTGTCAACTCTTCGAGGGAGGGTAGTTGTGGTGGCAGGCCGGGCAAGTGGCCTGGAATTGCACGCGAGGTGGAGCTCTTTCGAGGTCGGGCGAGAGATGTGCTGGCACGGCGGGTTCGTGTCGTGGGCGGATCGATGGCGGCGCTGGATAGTGAGAAGGGCACCACGCCGGCGCGGCGGGCCATCTCTTGTTCCCCAAGCTGCCAGTGCATGGCCTCTGCGGCACGCCATGGGATGGCCATTTCTTCGGCGACCTTGGACCACATCTCTGCTTTGAACCTACTCGTTGGTGTTAGATGTGAGATGTTCCGGCTGAGATCTATATCCACCCCCGGATCTAGGAATGGCCTACCGTTCATATAGTCGAGCCAATTTGTTCTTCTTATCTTCATCCCACTCGCTGCGACGTTCCAGGTAGTTCTGGTAGTGAAGACGACAGCTGATCGCACTGCGACCTGGCAAGCGTTTGCTGATATCCTCCCACTTCATCCCGCTGCCCCGCAGCTCGATGATGAGAGCATCCTCCTCGGGCGACCACTTGGACTGCTTCTTGGCGGGCGACTCGGCCGTGTGAGCCGGTTGGAGACGCTTGGCAGGTAGACCCGGGGCCGATTTGATCAATGGTGGTGCCAGAGCCGGCGGGCCCGTCGTCAAGATGGGCGCCGCAGGAACTGGAGGGGGGATTGTAAAGCCCGTCCGAGGGGGATAGAAGGGCGTCGGGTTCCCGGGGGCTTCTTCCTCATCTTGGGGCTTGAGTAGTAGTGAGATATCCACTTTGGCGGGCGGCAAGATGGGCCGATTTTGTAACGCAATCATATGCGCGATGGAAAACAGCAGGTCTTTTCGGAATCAAAGTAGATAGAGACGACTTGCCCCCTTCCAGAAATGAAATAATCCAGCTGGAGGAGGGAGAGAAGGAGGAAGGAGGGGGACGGGAAGAATAGAAGTGTCGAAGATGAGATGGGGAGAAGGAAAGTGAGTAGTAACGATGGACCAAAGCTCGTGATCTCAAGGGTCAGTCTTGAATGACGACAGTCAACAATCAACAGTTCGTTCCGGATGACCCAGGTCGGGGATGATGGTAGATTGTTGATTTCCGATTTTTTTCTTTTTTGTTTCCTTCCGTACTCTTTCGTTTTGATCAACCAGCAGCTCTTCAAACAAGCCGGATCAAATGCGTCAAATGCGTCAAATGCGTCGGGGGTTCTTCACAGCCCAAAACTCAAACAGAGTCGTCGCTGGTCTCGTGCAACGAATGGTGAGGTCAGAGCCAGGCGTGAGGGACTGGCAGAAAGCGCGGGACAGGCACCGAGAGTACCGTGGAAATGGGTACAAAGACCGACAGAGAAAGTATAGTGAGGAGAAGGGAAAAGAGGAAAAGAGGGGCAATGAAAAGGACAGGAAGGAGTTGTAGAAAGAAGAAAGCAGAAGAGGTCGAAAGGGTAGGGTAGGGTAGGGTAGGGTAGGGTAGGATGGAAAGAGGTGGAGGGAGAGAAGAAGGAAGAAGTGGGATAGAGTCGAAGAAGAGCAGCTAGCTGGAGTCCAAGTCCACGAGCGAAGGTCCAGAACCGCAAAGATGAAACCCAAAGATCGACGTTGACAAGCAAAACGGGAATCCACACGAGTCTTAGACCACGATGGAGACCATCCACTTTGGGGCCCGATCCAGGAATAAGGTCGACGGGGTAGATATGGAATTAAGAATGGGCAACAAGGGTAATGTGAGGTAGGTGTAAACTGTGTATACAGCAACACGATATGGTGTTCCTCGGAGGTGTACGTCAAGTGACTCCAAGTTGATCGGTTTGGGAGACGGTAGTATCGTATTCGGGCTGAGGCAGCGAGAGATGGAACTTGATACGGCCGAGGCGATCGAGCGCAGCATCCCAGACAAGCACAGAAGAGAAAGTTCACGAACGGGAAGATCTAGTGGAGAGTCCAAATATCCTCCAACCGAATTAAATCAGAACGTAGAAAATGATACGATGATTCGACAATGAAATCATGAAATCATGTATGTCGAATACCCCGTAGTAATTTTACTTTCTTCACCAGGCAAATCCAGAAGAAAAAAGAAAAAAAGAAAATCAGAGGGGGGAAAATAAGGGAAATGAAATCAAACAGCTGATGGAAATTATGGAGCCAAACCACAACACCCCTGCTCACAGTCCACACCACACTCTCAGTCTCGCTCCTGTACGTACTCTGCCCTAAAGGATGCAATATCTCCGATCCACTCAGGGCCGTCGCTTTTAATTAAAGATGCTGGCGGGAAGCGGTCAAACCGCGTTAGCTTGTTGCCGACCAGAACCACTTACTCGTGTAGTGACGTGAACCATGTCATCGTGCTCTGGACATACCTGACGGAGTGAGTAGGTATTACACCTGCACCGAGTCCTCTATCATAATCTGTCATCCTCTGTGATCATTGCAATTCCGTCTGTGGCGGTCATTGCTTGATTGCTTCGCCCTTCATTTCCC